>JAHBCN010019851.1:0-15715 GCA_019359885.1 Listronotus oregonensis
AGCAGGTAGAGCGGGGGAAAAATTTTTCTTCTGAAGGTTCTAGACAATGTTGTAGGTTGAAAAAAAATTTCATCGGGACTTTCATTATTTTTTTTTTTTTATCAAACGTTTCAATTTATTTTCGAAACGTTGGGGAAAAAAAAAAAGAAGCCTAAAAAAATTATAGGTGTATCGCCCAAATTCCCCCTTGGTAGGAACACTCGAAGAGTCGTTTGTCATATTTGACATTTTTTATACAGTTGGAGTTCAAAACCTTTCACATAACCATAGAAACCTTTGGGTTTCCGAACCCAAAGGGTCGAGGAAAAAAAGGTTTAACATAACCTTTTTTGCTCAACGTGCTAATCGGTCGGGGGGGAAAGGGAAAGAAAAAAAAATTAATTTATGCGCTTTCTCTTCGCACGCAAACAGGACGAGGGGGCAAGCGCATCTGGTGGTTTTGTCGAGGTTTCATACATATGCGAAATAACGCGAATAAAACAAAAATGCATTTTTTTAAAACAAATAAAATTAAATTATTTTTAGTTAACCTATCTTTTACCTGTATTTAATTTAATTGTTTAAGGGGACCGAAACCGATAAAAGGGATTTTATTAATAGTTTTATTCAAAATATTACTTTAAATCGAGGTGAAAATTAACCAAAAAACCCCCTTCAAATATTTTTTCCAAAAAATTAAATAGGGTTTTCTAAAAATGAAAAAATTTTTTTTTTTTTCTAAAAATTTTTTTTAATTTTTCTGTAAAAAAATAAGAAACCCTATTAAAAACTTTTTAGTTTTTAAATATTATTGTTTTCTACAAAATCCATATAGGCCTATTAAAATTTGGTCACCTGTAATACAAAGTATTTTGGTTTTGGTTAGTTTATACAGGGTTAAGGCCACTTCATAAAATATCTATTTTTAAAAGGGTATTTTATATTTTGTATCCAAAAGTTTTACTTTGGTGTTAAAAAAATAGTTTAATTTAAGAGTCAAATATTCAAAAAACTTTAAATTTTTCCCAATGGCCCCAAAAAGAAATTTGAGTGGTTGGGTTTTTTTATTATTAGTGCAAATTATAAAAAATGTGCAAAGAAAAAAAGTTATTTTTATTTTAAAAATTTTATATGGGTAAAATTCTTTAAAAAAAAATTTTTTTATATTTTTAAAAAAACCCAATTTTTATGTTTTGAAACATCTACTTTTTTACTTTTTAACTCGTCAAAAAAAGTTTATTTGTCCCGTACTTTTTATGTATTATATTATATACTTTCAACGAGATTTGTATACCAACGCTTCACACGAATAACCATAGGTAAATTAATTAAAAGAAAAGTAAAAACTTTAAAAAAAATATTTTTTAAAAATTTTGTTAAAAAAATTTTAAAAGGGTTTGGGTTTTCACCGGATTAAATAAAAAAGACCCAAAAAAGACCCCCAAAAAAACCCCAATTTACCCAAACTACCACTTTTAAAATATTACTGTCTAAATCAAAAAAATTCCCCTTATACTATCACATAACTTTTTAATGACTTTTAAAAATAATAATATTTTTCGTATTTTAAAATTTTATTTTATTAAATAAGCTTTTCCAAAATTATTAATTTTTTTTTTCCGGTTTTAAGGTAATTTCCCTTTTTTTGGGTTTAAAAAATATTTGCGTCAACCACCCGTGATTTACCATTTGGAGAACCTAAAAAAAAAATGGATTTTTTTTTGGAAATTGTGGTTTTAAATGGAAAAAAAAAAAATCAAATAAGCTTTTGGGGTCTGACGATTTTGATTTCTTTTTGGGGTCAAACTGTTTTGGAATATTGTTTTATTTTTTTGGGAAGGACTTTTTTAGTACTTGGTTAGATCATACAGTGCATTCAAAAAAAAATTTCTAAATTGATAAAAATGTAAAGGCTTTTTGGGGGAAAAATTAAACCCCAAAAATTTAAAATTTTTTTTTTTAATTTTTTTTGTCGGGGTTTTTTATACAGGGTGACCCCAAGGAATGGGACATAGAGCAACAGCAGATTCCCAGGGGGGAAAAAAAATTTTTAAATTTTAAAGTTGATAAAATAAGATACAGGGTGACAAACTTTTTAATTTTTTTTTGTTTTTTTGAATAATTCTTTTAAACCCAAAAGACGAGCTTTTAAAAAGAGAATTTTTAGGTTTTTAGGTGGAAAAAAATTTTTTATGCTTTTTTTTTCTAGAGGGGGAGGTTTTTTGATAGCAAACTTTTTTTTTTCCTTTTTTTTCCTGTCAAAAAAAAAGAAAAAACCCTGCATTAAAAAAGTATCACCCTTCAATGTTCCCAAATCCCCAGTGGGTTTAATTAATTTTTGGGGGGTTTGGGAAAAATTTTTTAATTTTTGCCCGTTGAGACTTTTTATCAGGGGTTAAAATCTATCACATGCAAAGTAAAAAACAACCCCCCTTTTTCCAAAAAAATTTTTTAAAATAGTTTATCTCGAAAACGGTTGCCCCTAGAACCTTAAATGAAGCAAATTAAAAGGGGTTTAATTTAAAAATTTTTTTAATTAAAAAAAAATAGGCCAAAAAAAATTAGTTTAAAACAAGGGGGGCGAGGGCCCTAAAAGGAAAATTAAAAACCAGACAAATTTGTTTTTGTTTTAAATGACCTCCGTCCCCTTTTTAGCTCGTTAATTTTAAAAAAATTTTAGAAAAAAAGAAAACAAAATTAAAATTTGACCCCTGTATATTATTATAACTTTGGAATAAGGCAAGTTTACGTAAATTGCATTATTTCGATCTAAATCCGCTGTTGGTTTGTGCCACATTACCAAAAGACACCCTGTATGAGGGTGATTTCGTTATTTTGAAATTATTTTAAGGCAATGCATATTGTTTATTATGGTGTTTAAAAGAGCATATTTTTTCTTTCGGAAAGATAATTTTGAGTATTAATTTTAAAAACAGGTTTTTAAAATTTTAAAATACTAATTTTAATAGCAAATAAAACTTTAAAAACAACTAACCCTGTGGAAAATGACTAATAAAAAATGTTAGGTTCCAATAAGAATCAAGAATCCTAATAGGTTTATTTGGATCGAAAAATGTCCCGATAGAAATTCTATGATAACTGATAAATTCTTATAAAAAACATAATAAATTTATCAATAATCTCTTTAGCAAAACAATAAGTCAGAATTGTCGATACTTTATTTTGCTTTTTTTCCATTTTTTTGATCATAGTTCCATGGAAAACTATACAAAAAACATAAATCCATGATTTTTCGTCAATCTGTAGTATCCGGAATTGCTGTTTCGAAAACACAATAGTTTATCATAACTTCCAATCAAACATCGTATTTTATTTTGGATCTATCAGGCTTTTTTCACAGGGAAATTAAATTCTCAAATCGTTGGCTGCTTGATGGTAGTCCAGATGATGAATAAATTCTTTTTGATGATTTTTAATAACTTCATGAGGTATAAATTGTATTTTGTGACAATTTTATTTTTTAAGTATATCCATAAAAGTAATGTAAATATGGACCTATTGACATGGTCGGTAAAGGAAAAGATAGCCTCGTTAGCAAAAGTATGTTCTTTACGAAATTATCATCACGATGAATTCCATTATAGTCCAGTTTCCCGCTAATATCTGCCAAAATATGCGATTTGGAAAATTTTTGTTTAGACAAAAAATGAAGATCGCCTTGTAATCTACAAAAATGGTCCTTATAATTTTTTTCAAAAAATCGATAGTTTGCTAAAAAAAAAGGGTTTTTATTTTTTTTTTTCGAAAAATCGATAGTTTTCGAGATAACGGGACCCAAAAGTTCCCTCATTTCAGCTGCCGCTCTACAGCTAGAATGTCGCTATCTCCATGGATTCACTTATAAGCGGGCGAACGAATTGTTTCATTACTCGGGCAATAATGTACATTTTTTTAATAATTTAAAGTTCATCGGAATGGAAAAATCCGTACCTATCATTGTATATGAGTTTGGGTCCATTCTGATTTTTCTAGAATATTAAAAAAAGCGGTCTAAGTTTTTTTTTCACAATATTTTAAGAGTATCCCATTAATTTATTGATATTTTAAACAAAAATTGTTTGTTATTAACATTTCTTTTTTATAATGATACCTTCGCAAGTGTTTAATGATTCCAGAAAATTTCCTTTACCATCTTTCTTACGTTTTGATAAAAAATTGTTTTGCACATCTGCAGCCGTTTCGCCACATGTATCCAGTGTGAAATGTTATGAATTTTTCGACGGCCGTTTTTGCGAAAAATATTGGTGAAACTTGGTTGTGGCTGTGCACGTAAGAATTTAGGAAATGAAGAACTTTGTATTTCGTGCAAATTTTTATTAAAAAATCCTAGCAGAGCGCTTTCGGTTAAACCATCATCAGTGCTATCTACAAGCAAGAAATGAACTTTAAAAGAAAGATTGAAAAATTTTGTTGGAATATTTTAAGGGAAATTTTCAAAAAAACTGTATACGTGAGTACAACTGGTTCCTAACCTAACGTAATCACATGTTCGTCTTTCCACAAAATGGTATAGTTTTTTAATTTTTTTAAATTTCACCCTTTAATAAGGGAAAATGTAACAAATATTAATGTTGTTTGACTTTTATTTTAAATTTGTGTAATAATGTGATATTTTATTGCAGCCCTCTAAATGTTTTGTTGGCTCAAATTTGCTGCGGCTCCTGCTTGACGACGAGTAAGTTTTGAACTTTTTTTCTTTTGCTTTTTCTTTTCCATACCAAGTCTACTAAATTCACCACTTCACATTGATTTGCTATATTTAATGTTTAATTTCACGCAAAATAAATTTTAAAATATAAAATAATTTAAAAAATCACTAAAATACAGTTTTTTTGAAAATTTCCCTTAAAATATCCCAACAAAATTTTTCAATCTTTCTTTTAAAGTTCATTTCTTGCTTGTAGATAGCACTGATGATGGTTTTACCGAAAGCGCTTTGCTAGGATTTTTTAATAAAAATTTGCACGAAATACAAAGTCTCTTCATTTCCTAAAAATATTGGTGTTGCGAAAAAAATGGTAAAGACCATTTTTGTAGATTTCGAGGTGATGAAAATTCTCTAATTCGCATATTTTGGCAGATATTCGCGGGAAACTCATTTTTGAGACTTTGGGGAGCATTTTCAGCGGGTTCCCAGGTCGGAATCGTGATAAACTTTTTCTCATTCGAAAGCATCTGCGAAGACCTAAGAATTGCGCCACAAATGAAAACTGTACAGATTTATTTACAGTTTTGGGTACTTTCAGGTCTTTAGATATTGGATTAATTAAACATTATTACTTTGTTTTGACTATGCAATCTATTTTTAAACCCAATTATAGTTAAGAATTTTAATTCCTTCTAGCTCTGTTAATATGACCATTTGTTATAAAATAACACAATTTTTTCCTCCATAAACACTTTAAATACGCTGCATTGATATAAAGGTTAGAGATTTCATTGATAATAAATTAAGTATTTTAACATTGCAACTTTTTAAACTATTTTTTTTTCTATTTAACCCTTAATTCAAATTATCTTATCTGATAAACGCAATGTACTCCAACTCTATAATAAAAAAATGGTTTTACCATTTTAAAAAAACATCGATGACGTTATAGTTTCCACAGAAATTAGTCTGTATATATCAATTCCATTAAAAGAAAATGCAGACAAGGAAATAAAATCTAACGGGATTCAACGTTTTTCCCAAATTTTAAATTTATTCTTTAAATTATTAACGAATTTTCCCCACTATACACGGTGTTATTTAATAAGTATCCTATACTTTAGAAAGTTACTTTTTAAGTATTTTTAAGGTAAAAAGTTCCGATAGACGTGTGGTCTAAAATGATCCGTTTTCAAGATACCCTGTATCTTGAAAACGAATCATTTTTGACCACACGTCTATCGTCAAAGTTTTATTTTTATTTTTGTTTTTTCTGCATAATTTTCTAAATTATGCCGATTTCTGAACGAAAATTGGTACCTGAGGGTTTTTGACATAAGAAATTTAAATTCGTTCATAATTTAGCTCTTTCTTGTAGGAGGCACTATCTACATGTATATTCTCACTTTCAAAGGCTCATGACTTTTGTACAACCTTGTATTTATAATTTTTGGTAAAAAAAAGAATTCTTTAGTCATTTACGGGAAAAAGGTACCCTTATTAGTCACTATGAGCAACCGTTTTCAAAATATTTTGGTTTGAAATAATCGAAACTATATCAAAAACAATTTTACACAATCTTATTTTACAATGGACCCGAATATTATAAAAATTATATTAATATGGGACTGTCTTCACAATTTTCGTAAGGTATGGTATTTTTTGTTCGAGAACACTACCCCAGATGATCAGGCCTAAAAACTGAAACTATATGCTGAATAGAACGAGAAGAACAATATCTGCAATATTATTCTAGTCCAAAATAATTATTTTTAATAATCTTAAAAGTTTATTGGCACATCTTCTGAACTAATAAATTAACAAAAATATTTGGATATTTGAGCAAAAAAATGTTATTTATTATAGCAGTTTCTATAAAAAAGTAATTTAAATTTCACTAGATATAAGAAAAAATTATATTAATTTATTTGGCAGCGGATTCTCTAATACATTTTTTTACTGAGAAATGTGTTTTTTATAATTTAATAATAAAAGATATTTTATGTGTAATTGTGACTCTCACTGCGACCTAATAATTTGTTATGGTTTATTGTTTAATTTAGGATTTGTTTTTATGTTTAATTTTATAAACACAATGAAGATGACTGGTCGTTATTATGATTCATTGCCTAGATTTATTTTTGACTCATAATTTACAAAATAAAAAGAAACATTTGCTATTACCGTTATATATTTTTGTAATAAAATAATTAATTTTTGTTACCATATTTTTTTGGCGATCATTTATTTATAAGTATTATTAACGTATACAAAATCGTTTATTTATATTAACTGGTAATGTATTATTTTCTATTATGCAATGATTACAGTATACGAAACAAATATGAAGTCTATAGTTGTCTAAGATCGGAATACATAAAAAAAAAATTGAAAAAAAAATATGATTTTCACAATTTATTAGCAAAATGACCATTAAAAAAATATTTTAACCAACTCGACCATTAACTGGCGATTAATAATCTCGACCATTAACGCGATCGCTGGGCTTGCGCATTTAATGACCTTAATTATTAGAAGCCATTATTTATACCGTTGTTTGTTAAATAGATATAGTAAAGGTTAATTTATTTCAGAAATTTTGGGTATAGTTTGTCTCAAAGTATATTGTTATGGCTTGTGACGGACCATACCCCAATAAACCTTTAACGATTTTATTACCTATTGTTATTGGGAAAACCCATTTGTTCATAAGGGCAGGGGTGGGCCAGGTATTTCTTGAGTATTAACCATTAGGCATATAAATATTTTGGCTAATATTTTAGTGGCAGAGTTGAATAACCGTTTTTACTGTGCGTTTCGAAAAAGTTGTTTTACGAGAATATAACTATGTCGCGCCGAAATCATTTGTCATTAGATGCAAAATAGGTTGTGAAAAATGGGTATGAAACTTTAATCAGTAGAGGTCTAATTAAACAAGAAGCTTTAAAAGAAACCTGTGTACTTACAAAAACTCCAATATCATTGATAAGGGATATTATTATTAGTGAAGAATTGAACAAAAGAAAAAAACGTAGTGATTTTCAATCTCACCGTATAGACAATAGTGATCAGGATCAAATAAGAAGAAAAATATATTGTCTTTATGAAAGCGGAGTTATTCCTCCTTGGATAAACTGAAAAATAAGCTAGACGGAGACGAAACCAATATAAATATTAGCCGGCCACCCTCCATAGAGTTGTTTGTAAAATGGGATTTAAATACCGCAAAATAGACAAAAGACAAGTAGCAATGGAATCGCACAGATTACGCTCTTGGAGATTTAATTACCTTTAAGAAATTAAAAGATATAGGTTAGAAAACAGATCCATAATTTAGCTTGATGAAACATGGTTCGATACACACGACACAGTATCCAAGGGATGGGTTGATTCCAGTTAAAACTGTCAGACGAAAGCACCTTTAAAGAAAGGAAAACGCATAACCATAATACCCGCTGGTTTAGAAGACGGATTTATCCCAAACTGAGTGCAGTTGTCTGCAAAGAATATTAAGGATTCTAGCTTGGATTATCATGAGGATACAAGTGCACTTTTTGAAAACTGGTTTTAAAATTATCTTTTAAAAAATATTCCAAACAACAATGTTATTGTTATGGATAACGCAAGCTACCACAGCCGTCTGTTACACAAAGCACCAGCTTCATCAAGTTCAAAAAGTATTATCCAGGAATAGTCCCAGTGTTATAAATGTGATAAAAAATGTAATTACCAACATACCAGTTGAGAGCACTGACCTCAATATGGATCGGTAAAGGGTATCAGATGCGCGGTTCAAAAGTGAGATTTTATGGGCGAAAAAATGTGTCCGTGCGCCGTGGCTCTAGTCATCTCTTGGGGTCCTAAATCATGCGCAGAACGGACTAGCAGATCGATTTTATTTACAAATTCGTCGCCGGCCAGTTCCGTACTTCGTCAATTGATGACTTAAACAAAATATATATTACACTGGTTAAAAAAACCATGGTTACTGGTTTTTTGAACCAGTGAAACACATTGGTTTGTTTAGATGTTGTTCTTAATCAAAAATAAACATATCCATTGTCAGTTCCTTAAATTCCTCTAGTTCTTCTGAATGTTACAGCTATGGAAATCCACAAATTTTTGTACTGGTTCACAACCGATGAGTTGTAGTTAATAATAATAAAAAATGGCGAATACGACTGAACATGACTCTTGTGGCTTATCTAAGAATTAACTTTTTGTTTCATCTATGTAACACAATCATAATTGAAAAAAAAATCACTATAATTATTTATTTCGGATTAAAAAAATCTGAACAAAAAATGTATTGCATTAATCTAAAAAGTCAGTAAGTATGATTACAACATAAAATATATTCCCTTGGAGCATATACCTACTAGAGGCACTCTTGCCGCTTGGAAAACGATCATTTGTGCAAGAAAGAAAAATTAGGGGTATAACCTTTTTCTCCCTCCAACGTGATCATTGGTCGGTGAAAAGAATATATATATAGTGTGATCATTTTTAAAATGAAAATTCGGTGCCCTTTGAAAAGAAAAAAAAAACATAAAAAGTAGCAAAAAGATGTAATTTTTATTGTCGGTCGGGTTTGCTTTTTATATGGTCCATTATTACAGACACCTGCGGAAAGCGGCACATTATAAAAAACAAAGGCGCCGCCAAATCTTTTTTGCAACTTTTTATGTTTTTTTTTCTTTTCAAACGGCACCGAATTTTCATTTTAAAAATGATCCAACTATACCCCGCTCTGCGTGCTGATTTGTCGGTCTCTCCGCGTCGATCTATCGGCACTATGGTTGGAGCCACGGAGAAAGGTTTATCCTATGATTCTTTTTTCTCTTTCGCACTGCCAAACGGCAAGGCTGCCTCTAGTAAATAAATGCTCGTTTTGTATAAATGCATTTAAGATGTTTAGAATATCCTTTTATCGCTATCGAAATCATAAGTGTAAGCAGGAAAAGAGTTAACGTTATTTGTATAAAACATTTTTTTACCCTTTTGTTTATAAGTCTGTTCCAATCTCGCAAAAAAACGTTTATTGCATCCCTTTACTGATCCCCAAGCAAAGCAAAACCCTTTAAATATATAAGACGATTTCGCCACGTTTTGGTAGGTACTTTGGTTGGTCAGAAATAGTGATGGGATAATTCGAATTAAAAATAATCGATAATCCGATTATTGAAATAACCGCTATCATGCGATTATTCAGATTTAATTTTTTTTTTGTTTTAAATTTTATTTTTCGTAATTCAAATTAAATCTGAATAATCGCATGATAGCGGTTTTTTCAATAATCGGATTATCAATTATTTTTAATTCGAATTATCCCATCACTATTTCTGACCAACCAAAGTACCTACCAAAACGTGGCGAAATCGTCTATAGAAAGCGTTTAAACTCCGTCGTTTTTAAACTGACATAAAACTTGTAAAGTCGACAGTCACGCGTTTAATAAATTCTAACAGTTTCCAAACCATTTTAAGGCGGTACAAAAACTGAGTCTTGAAATTAACCCTATCTTTTATTAGCCCCTATTTTTTCTATTTATATTTTGCAATATTAATTTTGTTAACTCATGGTTTATATTACTACCTAACATTTATATATGTTTAGAAACGCAAAATAAAAATAAAAGAATTTAGTATCTAAATATATAAAAAATATATGATATAAATATAAATTAATTAATGACATACAAATTTCTAAGACCGGAACTGGTTCTGCTTTTTAAATACGCATGCTTAATGACACTATCGTTTGTTTAGTGCGCGAGGTCGTAAACTTGCCATAAATGCGATTAGTCATTATATATCTAAAGTTAGGTTATATATGGTTGAGAGCTGGAAAAATTCACTACAACACATTATAAAAATTGAGGACTATTACATTTCTATCCAAAACAACATAAATCCTATTGTAATTAATCTTAATGATGACTCTGTTAGTGGAACAGAATTAAATTTAGATATTTAGATTACAAATGTAATTATGTATAGATAATGCAGTTATAAATGTATTAAATCTTTGCATATATTTAATTTCTTAATGTAATTGCAAGATTATACTTACCTATAAATAAACAATAAATTATAGATCTTTATATTATTAAAGTCCGCCCCTAATGTTCTGTCCTTTAATACCTACCGATCCGCAATTTTATTGCTGTCGGCAGGTATAATCCATAAATGAAGGCAAAAGCTAACACGGTATACTTTAAGACAGACTATACAGAAATTATAGAATATCTTTTAATCTTCGTAAAAGGAATAAATAACACAACCTCACAAAAAAAATTGAAGGTCCGAAATACTTAACCATGGTATCTTTATGTTTATGGCGTCGTTGAACCCGAATCCGGAGTCAGTTTAACCTCATCAGGTCGGGGTCAAGAGTATTTCTAGGTCAAATCTGCAAAATTACACAGCCCAATAAAAGAAAATTTGAAGGTCCGAAAGACTTGACCATGGCATCTTTATGTTTTTGAGGTCACTAAATCCGAATCCGGTGTCAGTTTGATGGGGTCAAATTGACGCCGGATTCGGATTTAGTGACCTCAAAAACATAAAGATGCCAAGGTCAAGTCTTTCGGACTTTTAACTTTTTTATCTTGTGGGGCTGTGTAATTGGAAAGATAATAAATAGGTGTCCGATTTGTTTTTCTAAGTAAAATGCCCTGTATAATTTTTTAAGTGGTAAATAATTAATAAGTTAAAAATATCAGTTCCTTTCATAGGCACAATATGTTGAAAAGACATTTTTATTTGGATCAGCCGAGGTTTTGAAAGCTTTTTATCATTATTTAGAAAAACATATATTGTTAACTGTATACTCAGACGAAAGAAAGAAAAGACTTAACATTTCATTCATAAGTGACACTTTGTTTTGTCCCAGACATTATCAATAAAATCATATAAGGGGAAAAAGGATAGAAGATAAATTAGGACTGATCAAGTCAACATTGTACGGAGCCTTGCAGTTTCGACCAGTGGCGTATGGTTTATGTTAGAGGTTTCGATTAGATATAAATTTATTAAAAATATTAATTTTTAAATCGTTCTAATTATGGTGATCCTTTTAATTTTAGTTTATTAAAAAATATTGATTAGCAATATAAATAGTTATAAAATATTTTATTCTAAAAAAACATAAAATATTTTTGGTATATTGATTATTTAAACAAAATTACTTTTCTCCTATAAATTAAGAATAATGTGGCCACAAATTAATAAAAAAAAGACAAAAACTGGGGATACTTTTTATTATATACGGTACACAAAAAATAACATAAAATATTAGATATAAGGCTAAATAAAAAATTATCTACTTATTCCTAAGATAATATACTGTGTCCATAAAGTCCGCATCAAATGGGAAAATTTGTCCCCAATTAATTCGGGTAATTTTTTTTTGCCAAAAGTTTTGTTTGAAAAATAATGCCAAATAATGTATACAGGGTGCCACAGATTCGAGTACATGCATGGGGATCTCGGATACCGTAAGAGATATAAGTCGGTTAAATTATGGCAAGTTGTGTATTTACGTAACTAACCATATCCACTTTAGAAAGTTGCATAATACCGAGTACTTTCGGAGATATTCAAAAAAAACGAAATTTGCCGATTTCGTTTTTATTTTTTCTGACGTTATTTAAAGAGATATGGAAAAACAAAGATACTTTTTGTGGTCACTTTTTAGCTTTTCAAAAACAGAGCTAAGAGATTTTCCGCACGACGTTTCGTTTTCGTTAAATCATTATCAACTTTATTTTTTTAAATACGGACCTGGTTTTTTTATTTCATTTTTTTGAACCCCTTATTATTCCAACAACAATGTATAACACTTAATACACTATAACAACAAATATGAAACGCCCCTATAAGAAATGTTGTGCGTTCCTTGTCTAACTCATTGTCTCTTATGAAAAATATGTTTATTTAACAGAAAAATATTAAGTGTTATACATCATTGTAATTGGGATTATAATTGCTTCAAAAAAAAAATGCAATGAACAATTGAGTGCCGTATTTAAAAAAATAAAGTTGATGATGGTTTAACGAAAACGAAACTTAAAAAATCTCTCAACGCTGTTTTGTAAAATGGCCATGAAAAATTGTCTTTTTTTTTTTTCCATATTCTTTTAAATAACGTCAGAAAAAAAAAAAAACGAAATCGGCAAATTTCGGTTTTTTTTCCGGATATCTCCGGAAGACTGGAATTTTGCAACTTTCTAAAGTGGACATGGTTAGTTACGCAAATACACAACTTTGCCTAATTTAACCGACTTCTATTCTTCCGGTTTCCAAGATCCCCATACATGTACTTGAATCTGTGGCACCCTGTATAAAGATGATCACGTGACTTTTTTTAGCTGTCAAATTTGTTTTTTTTTCAGAAAATCGCAAAATGAAGCATTATCTTTCAAAATTTCGAAAAATTGTATTGGCATGTTGCAAAATATATTTTTGGGGGCAGCTAAATTGATTGCAGCGCTCGCTGTGGTCAAATTTTTCGATAAATCATACACAAATTTTCCATGGATATGTCTTCATCCCTAAAAGTTAATTAAATTAAAAAAATAAATACGTGAAAACCTTTAGAAAACTTTTGCTGATTTGTAAGACCATATTAATTACATACCCTTTCACTTTCCTAGGGGGAGTCTCAAGTAAAGTGGAGTCAGAGCTAAAAAATACAGTTATATTAATTAAGTTAAAAAATGAATAGGTCAAAAAGATGTACTAGTTTTAAACATAAAAGCTCAAAAGTTATTAGATAGATTGTCAAATATATGATGTAAAATTTTTGGGATGGCTCCAGGCCTTAAATATTTGCTATTGTTTGCCTTAATCAAAATCTCCTGTGGATCAAAATGGTCTGAGCATAGCACAGGGTGCTTTGGTAAATGTTGTCCCTCTTCAATTCCCACAAGAGAAAACCAAATGTTTCTTGTTATAGGATCTGAGGGAAACCTAAAATATTAGAAGATCCTTTTGTATAATGTATAATTTTTCCCATAATATTATAAACCTACTCACAAACTAATAAATTTGATAATATTCTAATAAAAATAATAAAACAAGTACAATGCATAAATAACCTTTGGTCTAGTTACTTTCCCAGGCTTGTAAATCTACCACTGACCTTTGTAAAAACATCGCCTAGCAAACAGAACCTAACTTACCTATGAAAAAGACACATCTTCGTGTAAATAGTCCAATTTTTACACAAAACAGATTCAGCACCATTTTAGAGTTTTTAATTTAAGTTTGTAAATAGTTTTAACAGATAGTTTTAATTAAAACACCACAAAGCGCTTAAGAAAATCCAGGGCAACGTCGCACTACACCCAATCAAGTTCATTCCATTTATCAACGGACCGGTTGTAAAATTCCTACGCGCGTTAAAGCGGCATTGCCACATTCCGCCGGCGAAATTTCCTTTGCGGGCGAAATGTAGCAATGCGAAACGTATTTAACCAAATAAAAATAAATAAAAAGTGGTTTATGTAGCAAAATTATCTTTAAATTATTTATTTTTTAAAGCCCAATCTAGTAATCTATTTATTTTTATGCCCATTTTTTATTATAAATATAGAACTTAAAGGCAATTTTATTTAGAAATGTTTAAATTCACTTCAGGCTGGCAACAGATTTTATCGACTTTAGTTACGCGTTATGTCCTTTTCCAATGTCTGACCGTAAGTTCGTGTTTATCGTGGGGTATTTGACTGTATATTACAGTGCATTAATAATTTTAATAATATTAAATATAGAAATGGCATTTCATTTTAAATAAGAAGGTTTTTTTATTTTTATAATTCTAGAAGACTAAAAAGAAAGATTATACAAGTTTTTCGTTTAAAGTATTTTTCCTATCTCTTAAGATAACTACCTCTGTAGAGTTTAAAATATAATTGTAATTTCACTTAAAAAACCGTTGAATCAGGAAATTTTTTAAAGGTAACTATCCTACGCTTTTTATTTTTCTAATCAAATTTAACTAACCAAAATACATTTATGCACATGTAAAGATTAAAAAACATCACAAATATTATTGCCCAGTTACAAATTATTCTTAGAAACTTTAGGAATAAAATTATTAAAAAATTGTTTTTGTTTTTGTTTAATTTTCATTTACAATTAAGTAATCAATCTATCTTAATTTACTCGACTTGGTATTATTCCGTGGAATGTTTTTACAAAACTAAGTTATAATTTTCATTATTTAAAATTATTTAGAAATATTCCATGAATACCTTTTATTAGCACAGGAGATAAGCATTTGGCTAAAATTTTTTTGTACCGCATGGATTTTAACCTGAAATTTTAAAGGGTAGGGAATGCCCAAAATCAAAGTTTTTATCCTGCCGAGGTGTGCTTTTATCCTGGGGGTGGTTACCACCCCATCTTGGGGGGGAAATTTTTTATTATTTTTAACAAGAAATCGATAAAAAAAAGTAATTTTTAGTAAAAAATGTTTAATAAAATTTTTTCCGTAAAACTAATTTTTTCGAGTTATCGCAATTAAAGTAAAAGTTTTTCGACAAAATCGACTTTTTTAATATTTTCACGAATAACTTTAAAAATATGCATTTTATCAAAAAATGAAAGAAAAATTGTGAATTATAGCTTTTTGATAACAAATTTTCATGACATATATTTTTTCTTAAATAAATATTTGGCCAGATATGGGTTTAAAGTTTTTATTTCCAGGAGCACCACCTTACCAGCCCTTTAAACCATCCCATTTTAAAACTAAGGGATTAAAAAAGGGTTTAATTTTCATAGCCTTGTAGCTATTAAAAAACCCCCACAAAATTATTTTTGAACAAATTTCTATCAAAAACTAAAGGAGCTTTTAAAAAACCAATTACCTTTTTTTCGAAAATTCAATAGCCCACTTCGGGGCATAATATTCTATAAAACCGGTATACTTTATACTTTTACCGGTATAATTTTTGTATGAATTTCTACTTTTTTTCCATTTAAAAATTATTATATTGGTTTATAAGAATTGCAATGTTGTAAAAGGGTTTTTAAGGATTGAAAAAGCAAAAGAATGAAA
>JAHBCN010019852.1:0-15729 GCA_019359885.1 Listronotus oregonensis
TCTATTGGGGCTGCCAGAAAGAGATTTTTGGCCCTTTGAGCGAAGTTGTGAAAACCCCAAAAAAGATGACAGATCCCCTACAGCTCGACGGTGGGCAATAAGAAAGCCTCTTGGAGCGTGGGATCATTGATAAGACGAACGGTTTTTCTTTGAATGTTCCAAAGCAAGTGTTGTAGGGGCCCCTTTTCCCCAAAAAAACAATATTCTAAAGAGGGTCTGATATGGGATACATCAATATACAGATTGAACAAGAAAATTTCCCCTGGCTCAAAAAGGAATTTTTTTTTGAAGCCCCGACTCTATGGATATTGTTTTGTCCAGGGGTTATTTTAAAAAATGCCCCCACAAGATTAACCTTTTTTTGCAGAACTAAGCCGCCATATGTAACGGATGAGCATTGGTAGACTTTTTTCGCGACAGCGAACATCACTGTGTTTTTGAGGCATTAAACTATACAACAACAACTGACTTTCGTTAGTAACAATAAACTAAACTCTAAGATATATTATTTGAACCAAAATAAGACTTTTTATAATAATAACTCCGTTATATAACATATGGGCTTTCTTTACTTACTTGTAATATCTGCTACATTAAAAAATCGCCTTGCAATCACGAAACATTTCTTAATATCTACACTCTGCCTTTCTGTAATTATTAAATAGAAAATCCTTTTTCCCCCTTCAGGTCTTTTCTCTCTCCCAGTTTATTCTTCCCCTGCGTGCTATTTTCCTAAGATGGGTTATATGTATTTGGATTTTATTTGCTATTTCCATATAATATTTTGTTGCCTGTAAGTCTGATAAAATTCCATAATATTTATGAAGGGTTTTACTTCATCTTTACCTCCTAGCCCCTAAAATTCCATAGGGTTTCCTCCATCGTTTAAAAATATAAATAAATAATTTTATTTTTAATTTTTATATATATGTGTTTTTTTTAAGCCATAATAAAATATATTGTGCGTTTATAGATAGTGTTAATTAATATATGTACAAGTTTTAAAAACTAACTTACCTTAATCGTTTAAAAAAGTTATTTACAAATTTTATAAGTACTTATTCACATATTCACAGCTACACAATATCTATAATTTTTTAAAATTCTTTATACGGCCGAGTGATGATCGCGTTGTTAAATGCAATGGACTTAACATTGGGTTAGATTTGACAAAGGGATAAAAATGAAAACTCTTGGCAACAGGGCATAACTTGAATGTAAACTATTTGTCAAAAAATAATTTAGTTTGGGGATTTTGCATTTAAAACCAAACAAATAAAAGAATAATTACCTTGCACAGAATATGAAAAAAAAAATGGTTCGGCACTCCAACAAAGTAATTTTTTTATATATTGTCTTCAAAAACAAGCAGCACACTAGATAGCTCAAATGACCAATACTGCAGAACTTAATGCTTAAAAATGTGCTATGTTGTCAAGTTTTTTTTATTTTTCACTCTGTTTTAAATTTAACAATTGTTAAGTCCATAGCTTACTTTAACAACACCATCATCACTCGTCCGTAAGCCTGTTAAATATATTTTATTATTATTTATAAGTAATAAGAGTTAGTTCCTGATAGTCTAACAGTACAGACGAAAAAAATGAGTTGGTTTGTTCCATAGACCTTTAAAAAGAACTAGAATACTGACTTCTATAAGCACCTGTGTAATAAAAGTGGTACCCACATGCGATGACAGTGCAATTTTTGGGAAAAAATTCTGTACCTGTAGTGGCAAAATTTTAACTTTTTCCCCCTTTTAAACCCCCCCCTTTAGTTGTTTTAGTCGAAAAATTTTTGGGAAAAATTGTGGTTTGTCAGTTTATATTTTTGCAAAAATTAGTGGTTTTTCACTGTCTCACGTAATATTTTATGTATTGGTGCAACCCAGATTTTTTGGTTTGCCAAAATCGTAAAGAAAAAAATCCCTTTATGGCTGGTAAATATTTTTCAATTTAAGCTATACTTACAACTAAATGTATCATTAGAAAAGCTGTTGATATCAAAAACCATATAATAATATGTCCGTGGATGCGGTTAACAAGAGGACAAATGAACCAAAAATACGAAAAAAAGTAATTCTTTATAAAAAATTCTGCCTGTCGAAAATAAAAATAAAAAACTTGCTTTAAATTTACTTTTTAACCCGATTACGAACTTACTGAAGAAAATTTGAATTTAGGAAAAATTAAAAAATCAACATTTTTTAAGTGCTTTTTTTTTTATTGAATAATACCTTTCATTACTAAACATTAAAAAAATAAATGTACAATGGACAAAATGTAAAATGAAAAAAAAAAGTAAATGAAAAAAGCGTACTTCAAAAATGATTTTTTTTATTTTTCAAATTAAATTTTTTTTTAAAATTTGAATCAAATTAGAAAAAAATTTGGAGAATTTTTTTTTTTTATCATTTCACTTAAAAAAGGCCAAAAACCGACTGTTTGCTTTTGTTTGATTTTATGTTTTTGCATTTTTGAGATATAACAATTTTTTTTTCTCATTGTAGTTCATTTTTTTTTGAAAAACCCAAAATTTTTTATCAAGAATGATTTTTTTCGTATTTTCAATTTTTTTTTCATTTGTCCCCTTTTAAAATTTTAAATTTAAAATATATATATATATATATATATATATATATATATATATATATATATATATATATATATATATATATATATATATATATATATATATATATATATATATATATATATATATATCAAGCTGTATAAAAATAAAAGGAACAGCTTATCGGACCTGTCACACAGTAAATATTTAATACATATACGGCCGAGTAATGATCGCGTTGTTAAATTTAGCAATGGACTTAACAATTGTTAAAAGTTAACAACGGTTTAGAATGTTTAACAAAATGTCAGATTATGACAGGTTGCCTAGTAAAATCATTGAATAACACTAACAATGACGTTTTGTTAAACATTCTAAACCGTTGTTAACTTTTAACAATTGCTAAGTCCATTGCTAAATTTAACAACGCGATCATCACACGGCGTTTGACTATAATAAAAACTAAGTAAAATAAATTTACTACAAATTAAAATAACCATAAAATTATCCTACAAATACATCAACACAAAACATTTCCAATATAACTCAATCACCGTTTATAATTTACATTGAAAGGTACTCATGCACAGCATAAAAGGCTTGACTCACTAAGAAATTCTGCAAGGTATTCTTCAGGAGTTTAGTACTTTCAATATCACCAAAAAGTTGCAGAAACTTATTATAAAAAATAATTCCCCGAAATGTAGGAGAACTCTGACCGACACTCAAATGAGAATATGAAATATGTAGGTGATTATGAGTTCTTGTGCTATAATTATGAATATCAGAATTTCTTTCAAGTTCAGCCTCATTCTGTCTCACATAAACTATAAGGAGGTCTATATAGAGGGAAGGAAGAGTAAAAATACCTAAATTCAAAAAGGCTTGTTGGCAGTGCGCACCGGGTGGCAGACCCACCATACACCTAACAATTCTCTTCTGCAGAACAAAGACTCTATTAACATATAAAAAAAATTCCTCAAAATATTAATCCATATGATATATTATGTGATTGAACTAAACCGTAATATGCCAATTTTAACATATTTGGTGAAACAGACACTTTTAGGTATCGAATCACAAAGCAAGATTTACTCAGTTTAGTTGTTAAATCATTAATATGGCTTTCCCAGGTCATTTTTTTATCCAGTGTTACTTCCAAAAATTTTATATTAGTAACCTGAGCGATAGACTGATGATTTGCTTTAATTAAGCAACTTTGGTCAATTGTTGCGTTTTTGGGAAAAAAATTCATAAGAAATGTCTTGTTTGTATTTAAGAATAACCCATTATTTGTACACCAGTTACCAAATTCAACCACCGATCTATTTGCCCTTTCAACAGTCGCCCTTCTATTGTATTAAGAAATTAGAAAATTCGTATCATCAGCATAAACAATTGTTTTACTTGGAGAGGGGCACCCCATAGGCATGTCGTTAATATATATTATAAATAGTAAGGGTCCAAGAATAGAGCTCTGAAGAATTCCTGTCCTTACTTCACCGACATCTGACCTACATTTGTCTATCACCACATATGATGCTATTGACTGATGAGCAACACCTCTTACCCCCAATACATAAAGCTTCTCCAACAAAAGCTTATGGTTTACCGTGTCAGAGGCTCTACTAAGATCAAAAAACAGTGCTGTTGGATGAGCTTTCATATTTAGGGTGTCATAAATAAAATTACAGAGTTCATTAATTGCTGTTAAAGTGGAGTTGTCCCTTCTAAAACCATTTTGAAAAGTTCCTAATAATTTATATCTTTCCAAAAAGTCGATTAATTGGGAATTAAAAGCACTGTCGAGAACCTTGGCAATCTGACTCTGAACATAAACTTTGCGCCAATTACATGGATTCAGTGGTGATCCCTAATTCTTTAAAATTGGGATAAATTTTGAGATCTTTAGTTCCTCCGGGTAGCAAAAGACTCACTAGCGGTTTGGCAATATCATCAGCAATAGCACTCAGCACAGGGCATACGACCATACTATTCACTAGGTTGGGCTGAAGAACAATCTTATCAAAATCTGGTTTCGGACATTAGAAATTCAAAAAAGAACAATTGAAAATATTACAGATATCCTGAATGTTGGTAATTTTTTTGTCATTATATAAGTTTTTTTTTCTTCCTACCCACATTGAGAGAATCCCGAATGCGCCTGTCATTAAAGTTTCTCTTGGTGCTGTTCAACTTTTGCTCATATAACAGCCTCAATTGGCTATAACTTTCCCTCAGTACAACATTATCAGGATAGCACTTACTAATTTTATTCATTTCACAAACCATACAATGCAAGTTTCTCAACTCTGGCGTGCACCATTTAAAGTTTCTGCCTTCACCTCTACCTTTTTTAAATGTGATAGCATAATTAAAGTGAAACAAGAACGCAGAATAAAAGAAAGAACATAAGTTTTCTTTGTCAGCTTTCATTTATAAGGATATTTTTTAGTGTTGATAAGTTTGCTTTAGATAAATCACGATAGTAAACAGTACCATTCCGAGAATCTGCCCCTAGATATGGCAGTTTATATGTACAGATCTGATAAGTGTGATCTGACAAAAACGTGTTCTGAATATCAACACTCAGATCCGAAAACATTACATCAATCAATGTCCCTGAATGCCTCGTTATATGCGTTGGTTTATTAATACTGTTTTCCAAATTAAACTGAGCAAATGCGTTTTAAACCTCCAAACACACCTGATTACTGCTGAGTAAGTTAACATTTATATCCCCAAACATAATAAAGTAGTAATTATTACCATACAAAGTCACCGTCTGGTGTTCGGTAGAAAGAAAGAATATAAATTCAACAATTGCAGTTTGGTGCTTCCAAAACAGCAGCGACGACCTCGAAATGCTTTCAACAGCCACATGAAAGAGGACACGCTTTAAATCCAACGTTTTTAACGCGTATACACATATCCCCCCCTGATTTGGTCCCTACAAGAAAATCCAGTTATTAGTGTGTATTTTTCAAAATTAACACTTTTAAGGTTGCCATCATTGAGCCAGTGCTCACAGAGACATAAAACATCAGGTTAAGAAAGATTTAATGGAACATTAATTTAATCTATCTTAGTATTGGATAAACCTTGTAGATTAAAATTTAATATTTTTATACCATTATTACAGCCATTTGCACCCGTATCCGTTGGACATCTCATTACCCCATCCACTTGCGCATCTACATGCAGGCCGAAGGTTTGGTCGGAATCGGAAAATTTACATTCTGATCTTGTTCTTCATGCTGATTTTGCAATAAGTCAATATTAATTACAGTAGTATGAGCCTGTCCTTCGGCCTGATGCTCTAAGCATTCTGCAGATATTTTTATCAGATTTTCAGTTGCATCAAGCTCAACAGGATTGGTGTTTATAAAAAAAATGGATTTTTGAAATTTATTAAAAAATTCATTACTTTAATTATATTTTAAAAATCCAGAGTTGTTCAATTTATAACCTCTACTGTTACCAACTTTCAAATAAGAAACCATTGCATTGGAATACTTTGTGACAATATCAATAAAATTGTTAAATATGTAATTAAATTTTAATATATACCTATTAACACTTTGGTATCTGTTATGATTGGGAACTGCAACAGACGAGAAGATTAAATTAATATGAGAACAAAGTTTTATTTTAAAATTTATAATTTTTTTTGTGCCTGCAATTATTATGAGAAAATCCAGCTTTCTAAAATCCTTAGCTAGAAAGTCTACCTAATTTAATATATCACTGTAGGTTGCACCAGGTTTAATTATAGTTTGTATGGCACAATTCTCCCGGGAAAACAGCTTTCTGAAGGCGATGTCCAAATTTTTACCATCTTCGTCACATAAAATAAGTATTTGCTAAGTAGCCTTCTTCTTATCAATATTCTCTCTTCTTCCATCCATTTTTTCTCTGCATCTTTATCCGAAAGTTTTCTAATATCAGGATTATTTTTGTTGTAAGAAAGTATTTAATCTTTCCCCCCTATCAGCGTTCTCTTTAATTCTGTAACTTTAGTGGTGTTAATCATGCCTTCCTTAATTCTAATAAATTCCTCCAAACCACGTTCAAGCTCTTTTTTATTATTTTCAAGGTGATAGATATATTCTTGCAAGTTTTTAATTTTTTTCCAAATAACCCAAAATATCCTTATTCAATTTAGCACAATATTCTTTCTGTTCGTATATATATATATATATATATATATATATATATATATATATATTATATATATATATATATATATTCATATATATATATATATATATATATATATATATATATATATATATATATATATATATATATATATATATATATATATATATATATATATATATATATATATATATATATATATATATATATATATATATATATATATATATATATATATATATATATATATATATAGTGTAGTCCCAAATTGGGCCTACATGTATTGGTAACTCGAGAACCATTAGAGCTACAGTGTTGGTTAAATTAGGAAAGTTTTAGACAATTTAATTGCAAAATTAAATCTGCTTTCAAATTTTATTTATCTTTTATGGTTTTTAAGATAATAAAGAAAAACCAAAATGGTGCATCTTTAACTTTTGCCTGTAGCTCGCAAACTACCAATTTTACGGTTTTAAGATTACTACATTATTAGAACACTTTTTTAAGAAGAATTTAATTTAAGTAAAACTTTATTTGTTTTTGAGATATTTACCCAAACTTTGGATTTTTATACGGACGCCATATTGGATTTTTACATTTTTGAAAAGAGCTCTTTAACAGCTTTTCATTGATGTATCACAAGTCTAGGTTTTCAGATTGCTTAAGCTCTAAAAACGATAATTTTTGTTTATTGGATAGTAGGCTTGGACTAGACTGCGTAATGACCGCCTCGTTTCATAAAAAACAAATGATACGCATCTTATAATTTAAATAATGTAAATGTCAAAATTAGCGTGCATCTTATTTCTCGTTTAGAAACGCCTTCATCAAAAATCCAAGTTTTGATTTTTTTAAGTATTTACAATAATGGCTCTTAATTATTCCAATGATGAATAGGGGGATATGCTAGAAATTTATTTTAAATCTAACAGAAATACAGAAGCTGCAGCATTTGCATACGAAGAACAATTTCCGGAGCGGCAACAACCCAACCAAAAACATTTTAGATTCTTAGTTACGAACTTGTTAGCCTATGGATCTTTTGTGAAACCGAATCCCAAAACTTATACAAAAAATAATGAAGCAAGAGAGGCAATTATAATGGAAAACGTAGAGATGATCCCACAACATCGGTTAGAAAAGTGGAAGAACAGACAACAATTCCTAAGTCATCTGTGCATCGGTTTAAAAAAAAAACACCGTTTTCATCCATACAAACCACGTATTGTCCACGGTCTTCAGGGGAATGATTTCAATAGATAAATCACCTTTAGTCAATGGTTTATTACTAAATGTCAACAGATACCCAATTTCCAATCCAAGGTTCTCTGGACAGACGAAACCCGGTTTACAAATTGTGGAATTTTTAATAGGCACAATTATCACTGCTGGGATACACATAATTTAGAAGAAAGACGGCTCCAAACAAGGTTTGGCTTTAATGTCTGGTGTGGCATCACAGGTAATTTAAAATGCACCTTTAATTTACATCTCACAATTAGATAAAACATTTATTTTTCTGTTTTAGACAACTCTGAATGGAGATAGGTATTTGCTACTCCTGCAAGAACATATTTTACCGGCCATTAGAAATACAGTTCCGCCAAATGAAATGAATAATTTGTGGTTCCAGCAAGACGGATGTCCAGCGCACAGTACCAGGGAGGTGATGGAGGTCCTTAGAAATACCTTTAATGACAACATAATCTCTAATAATGGACCAATTGCTTGGCCAGCTAGATCACCGGACATCACACCCCCTGATTTTTACCTATGGGGACACGCAAAAAATGAGGTGTACGAGTTTTCTCCGCCCGAAACTAGGCTGGAACTAGAACACAGGGTACGGGATGTGTTTGCTTCCATCGACCGAAACACGTTACGCCGAGTAACCCGCAAGGTGTTGGAAAAATGCGAGAAATGTGTGGAAAATGGAGGAAGACATGTACTGTGATTTTATTTTCTTGTTTACTGAAACATTTTTGTTTTACAGTTGTGTTTAATTATTATCAGTTTAAGGTAATATTAGGAAGTATTCATTTTTGCAAAAAGCTTTACTTTTTTGTATTAGTTTTGAATTTAGCTCTCACAAAAGATCCATAGGGTAACAAGTTCATCACTAAGAATCTTAAATGTCTATGGTTAGGTTGATGCCGCTCCGGATGCGTATCATTTGTTTGTTATGAAACGGGGCGGCCATTACGCAGTCTAGTCTAAGCCTACTATCAAATAAACAAAAATAATCGTTTTTAGAGCTTAAGCAATCTGAAACCCTTGACTTGTGATACATCAATGAAAAGCTCTTGAAGAGCTCCTTTCAAAAATGTAAAAATCCAATGTGGCGTCCGTATGAAAATCCAAAGTTTGGGTAAATATCTCAAAAACAAATAAAGTTAGAAAAATATTTTTGCTCAAATTAAATTCTTTTTAAAAAAGTGTTCTAATAATATAGTAATCTTAAAACCGTAAAATTGGTAGTTTGCGAGCTACAGGCAAAAGTTAAAAATGCACCATTTTGGTTTTTATTAATTATCTCAAAGACCGTAAAAGAAAAATAAAATCTAAAAGCAGATTTAATTTTGCAATTAAATTGTCTAAAACTTTCCTAATTTAACCAACACTGTAGCTCTAATGGTTCCCGAGTTACCACTACATGTAGGCCCAATTTGGGACACACTGTATATATATGTACGAAACTAAGGACAAATATTTTATATCTGTAATCTATGTTATGAATATTTTAACACATTATAATTATAAATATAATAATATTTTAAAGCATGCTACTACCAAAAAGTTTTGGTATTGAAAATTGCATAACAAAATAGCACAAACTTTTTCCAATAGCATTATTGCCAAGAAATACCGCTGACCGATAATACAAAGTCAATTTAAAAGTCGTGCTGTGTATCCGGGAAACTCCCTGCTGAGCAACTTTTCACCCCGATCGTCATTGAATAACCCACCCCTTGGCTAACTCAAGTATAACTAACGTTGCAATTCTAAATCGCATGTTTGTGTGTACATAAAAGGTCGTAGAGGAAATGGGAAATGCAAATGATGCCTTACTGTTACATGGTTATTACACGCAAATGTAATAATATATCATTGAATTCTAAAAATTTTAATGTATTTTTATAAATAATTTAATAAAAAAGTTATGAAATATACTCTTCCTTAAAATAATAGTCCCATAAATAAACATCTTGAATTAAAAAAAAGTCCGACCAAGCTTGACTTTTATTTTGCACTTGCAAAATATATATTTTTTGATATATCTTATTTTAGATTCTTAAGGAAAATAGTTTTATGGAAAATTGTGTCTAATAAAATTCACATCTACAAGGGTACTTTTCAGAATATATGTAGGACACCTGAGTAAAGGATATCACAAAAATCCCGGGTCAAAACTCAGCCACTTTTTTTGAAGTTTGGACACTTTTTTTGTGGTTTTCTACGGACATGTTTAATAATTCATTTCCAAATTGAAAATTTTTGTTTCTACACGCATTTACGAAATGTAACACAGCAAGGTTGTTTTTTTTGGGGGAAAACATTTTAAAAAGTTTTTTAAAGGTTCAAAAAAATTACAAAACAAGGCGCAAATTTTAAAACAGAATATTACAAATTATACAAGTTGGAGTAAATGGAGCCAAATAACCCATTGAACCCAAAAGAGTGTGGCTAGCTGAAAGTAGAAGACTTTTTACAACATAGACAAATTAAAAATGGCAGCTACAGAAAATATTTCTATAGTAAATATTTGTGCCCGTAAAACAGGTTGTGGTAAAACGGGCGACTGCAGAAAGAGTGGCCTAGAATGTTCTACCACTTGTACAAACTGTCATGGAATAAACTTTACAAACTCTTGAATTATTGAAGAAAATAATAAAAATCATATTTATATTATATATTTCAAGCTAAGAAATAAAGTTAATTTTAATAAAAATAAATTTCCTCTTGTTATACAGGCATAAAATTTGCATTGTTGATAAATAATGAATAAAAATACAATCCTGATAAAATTTTTGACGAAACTTTTCACACATTTTCAGTAGTCATATACTAAATGTATGCATTAAACGTTATTTATTCACTTTATTAAAATATTTTTAAAAAATCTCATGCAATTATTTTATATCTGACAGCTGTCAAGTATCATAATTGACAATTCTACATTTAATTTTTATTTAGGAACAATAAAATACCTAAAATTTTAAAATTGTTATTTAAGCTTATTGGTTCCTTATTAGTGATTTGACAGCTAGTTGGCAGTTGTCAAGTATGAAAATAGGCAATTTGACAGAAGGCTTTATTTGTGCTAGGTACCTAAAAATTAAAAATAAGTACACTAAAATTTAAAATACATGCCCTTAAAAAATATTATAATATTTCATTTTTATGGTTCAATGTGGTGTTTTGCCCTCTGATGAGGGTGTGCCCCTCCACCTCCTTCTGTGCATCGGCTGCCAAAGAAGGTTACTTTAAGAAAACACACGTCACAATGTAATTCATTAGAAATGCCTCAAATGGGTCATTAGACCCAAATTACTGATTACTGACTTTACTTGCTTGCTTATACTGTCTTTTTTTGTGAATTTAATCAAATTTTATCGTCAAATCCCATATTTTTCCAAATTATTGGCGTGATTCTAAAAACATATATTATGCACATATTTCAGATGCCCCTTATTTAAAAAAATAGAGAGTTTTGCAAAATATTAGATTTGACAATAAAATCTGATTGAATTTAGAAAAAATACAAATAAGGGATTTGCTTTTAAAAGATCAATTTTTCCCTGGGAGGACTTTCAAAAAACTATAATTTTTTTGCAAATTTCACAATAAAAATTTTCTTTGCCGAATTATTCCCTTCGAGGCCAATAGTATCTGGTATAAATTTGGTGAGTTGTGGTTAGTTCTGGCTAGTTAAAGCGGCTTTTTATTTTTCCCGATTATATTTTAAACGCGATAAATCACTAAAAGTAGAAACTAAACTGAACTGAACTAAAATTTAATGCTTCTTTAATAATAAATATTTCTTAATAAACATTTTCATTATAAAGGTTTTGCTTTTTTATTTGTTTTTTCATTAGGTACCAGACTATTTTTTTCTTGCAAAAAGTCAACTTTTACTAATTCAACGCAGTAAGAGTATACTTTCACTGGGTATAGTCAACTTTGACTAGTAAATGTTGATTAAAATTTATTACTTTTCGCTTTTAATCAACTTTTACTAAAATGGCCAGTAAAAGTCGACTTTACCTAGGCCAAGTCAACTCTTATTGGAGAAAATCTACTTTTCCTGTAACAAATACACCAAATTATCCAATAAAAACCAAATCGAAAGTGGTTACAAAACAAATTATGGGCCTACAATTTCTTTCAGGGCGGTGCCCTAGCACTAGAAAAATCAAATGTTGTTAAGTAAAATGTCTTCTTCGCTTCATTTTGTAACGCATATTTTATTTCTGTGTTGATTAAGTTTTACAATTATTTATTAATTGACATTGCTGGCACCGAAATTTAAAACAATTGTAGGCTTTTACTTTGTTTTGTACCTTCTTTTGATTTAGTGTTATGGGATAATTATGTTTTTATATATATATATATATATATATATATATAATATATATATATATATATGTTTTATATATATATATATATATATATATATATATATATATATATATATATATATATATATATATATATATATATATATATATATATATATATATATATATGTAGTTTTACACATTAATTAAAACAAATGTATAAAACATTTAAAATTATTTGCAATCAAGGACTACACATTTCCACTCAACACACATTATTTCGCACAAGTGCGAAATAATGTTAAAGATAGGTATATGACATTATTCATAAAACATGTTCAGAATTTTTCGAAATATCCGAAAATGTAAAAAATATACCATTTAAGAAAAAAATATTTTTCCTGTCAAACTTTTTTAAAACACCCTGTATATCTACATTTGATGTCAAAATATGCCCGATCCAAAAATAAAATCGACGTGTCCGAGGATTTATTCGAAAAATAAATACCTCCCCTTTAATCGAATTTATCTGTTATTAAATCACAACCCTGTATATAATAAATAATTTTGCAGTTACTTCAATGATTGTTTTCTATTATTTTTATGCCACTAAACTAAAGAGAATTATAAAGGAAAATATATATTTAGTGTATTAAATTTATTCTTATAGCATTTTTTTTAGGAAGTATTTTTACAAATGCATTTATCTTTTATATTAACAGTTGCGCCTGTATTATCCTCAAATGTCAATATGTTTAACGATTTATTACAACTATTAAAGTATTCACACCTGGTATCAATTAAGCGAGGAGTAAGGAAAAATGCCTTAAACATTTATTTTAAGCCAGACAAAAAATATCTATAATTTATTGGAAACAATTAGCAGAAAGAGTTAATTACAGGTTTACCGACCACCGAAGCTACAACCTGTCATTTAAAGATGAAGGTAAGCTGCTGCCGAAGAAATGTGTTCTTTTATGCCGGTCAGTACAACCACAAAATAAAAATATTTTTTTATCACGTTTTTTGATCCTTATTTCAGTAAAGTCGGAATAAAAGTAAGAAATAGTTATGCCGCCGAGTCGAGATAACCTCTCGACTCGGCGGCATAACTATTTCTTACTTTAATTTTAATTTTACTAAAATCGGGATCAAAAAACGTGATAAAAAAATGGTATAGAGGTATAGACACAAATTACGGGCCCCCTCAATGGTAAAATAAAATCAAAAGAAATATGCCGCAAGGAAAACAATTTTGGCGTTTTCAGTCAAATCATTTAAAACAAAGGAATTAAGTGGCATTGCTTCTAAAATATTTGATTTAAAAACAATCTTTAATAGATTTTTTAAATATTTCATTTACCACTTGTGCTATAGTTTGTCCAAGCTAACATTTTTAGGTTGGCAATGCAAATATTCCTACATATTAGTAAATTTTGTTTTTTAGATTTAAGTTGGCTAATATAAGAATTTTAGTCAGAACCGTACTGAGGGAAGGGAGTTTCAAAATTTTAATATCTTAAAAAAATTGTTGTTAGATTACAATAACTAAATTAAGCAGTATTTTTTTCTTGCTGTTCATATATTTGCATAAAATATTTGGCCATAATATTTTATTAGAAATTATCATTTTCGCTAAGCCACAAAATAAAAGGTTCCGTTTCTGCTACATCGAAAAGAACTTGAAGAATCTAAAGCAGTGCCTATATTTTCATAGAATTACTGACAATAGAACAAGCCTATATAGTGAAGATTAATAGCTATTTATTAGGTGTTTGTTATTCAGAAATAGTTTACACTTTTTGTACACACTTAGTCCTACACCTTCAATAAGAGTGCTTAGGTACAGGTAACAAAAAATGTAAAATAGTGTACACTATTTCTGAATAACAAACAGACCTGTTATGTTTTGTTATATTTGCAGAAATACTCTTTACAGTTGAATTGAAGTATCCTAATAAAATATCTCACTATAAAGAATGGTTCGATATCCCTTATTATTTTTTAAAAATGCCTGAAGATAAGTCGATTTATTTCATCTGATATAACTTCTTTAACTGCTTTCTATATTAAATAATAAAATAAATAAAACAAAACAGTAATAATCATTTTATTATAAAATAAATTTATCAAAAACGTTGGAAGGTCGTAATTAAGGCTTTAGAAGTGGCAGTGCCCATTGAATTTGCAATGATATGGAGGCAAGCGCAGTACTTGATGACCAGCCTCCTTAATAAGAGCATCGACGACATAACATTTGGGAGGCTTTGGTGGGCGCTAAATCAAGCACCCCCAAATATCTTTTGTCGCCGATTTTGCAAAAAGAATATTACGGTCTTCTAACCATTTAACCATATTTTCTTTCTTCCAGCCACTATTTGGCCAGTTGTCTAACAACCTACTATGATAGCATTATCTAAAATGACTAATGAAGGCCTTTTTAAATTAGGGAGTAGATCATCTCTAACCCACTTCTCAATATTTTCTGCATTCATCTCACCATGGTAATCTCCTGTTTTTGTTTTTCATTTAAAAATTCTACTGGCACCATCAACAAACCCTTTTTCGGAACCAGCATGTAAAATAATGAATCTAAGGAAAATATTAGTATTTCTATAGTGATTCAACTAAATATACTTTAATGTTTCATAAGAATGCAGCAAGTGTGTTCTGTAGTTTAATGTTGTCTAAGAGCTGCAGGTTTAAACATATGTCCTATGTATGAAAGATACCCTAATTGAGGTATCTACCGAATCTGTCATATATTTATTTTTTCTTGGGATACCCCTTATGCTTGAAGTCTAGGTGTTCACATACTACGAGTGTCTAGAGTGAAGTCAGAAGTAAATTTTTAATAAAGGACTTAAATATATTTAAATTTCGTATTCTTGAAACTCTAGAGATAAAGGTGCGGAAAAAGTGGGAAATGTGAGGTCGATAATAAAGGGATGCATCTGAATAGACTTAATTTGGTCTAATTAGGATATGCAAAAGTAGGAATTACGACACTAATGCTTTGCTTTGGAGCAGAAGCCGTAAAAATATTCATAAAAAAGAAACAGGTCTTCTACAGCTTGTCGCTGTGCCAGAGAATGCTTTTTTGTAAAACTGTGACCATTTATAAGGCCAAACAAAATTTTATTAGAGGATTGTAAAAGTACTTCACCTTGTGAATTTAAAAAATGGGCCCTTCCATTTTTTGTTAAGTGTAGGAAAGTACACTTTTTTCTAGCGTATAATTAGTGATGAGAATGTTTTACCTTTCCACTGAAATATACATCGTCATCCTGCCAAGACCTGCGGAAAACACCCAAATATTTTATTTTCTCCTAAATCTTCATTTTCCATAAAACCTTTGGAAAATTTCCTTCTCATGCGTTGCACATTTGGTTTTTCCATTAAGCTTAAGTTACTTATAGATTTTATATTTTGCTTCTTA
>JAHBCN010019853.1:0-15604 GCA_019359885.1 Listronotus oregonensis
TTATGATTTTTGATATTTTAACCTTAAAACTACATTTTCCCACCCAAAATTTCTTTTCCATTTTTTATTAAAACCGGGGGGAAAACCAAAAGTTTACCAGATTTCTTGACGGACGGTCCAGTTCGGTCCAGCGGTGATGGTTTGCCTATGTCTCCCACGGTTCAGTCATCTGCGGGAGTCGACCTGAGAAATGACGTCATACGATGCCATCGTTGTGGAGAGCTACGAATTGAGTTGGCGAACGCCAGACAAAGAGCGTCCAGGGCTGAGGATGAAGCAGATAAAAATAGTGTAAGTAAGAAATTTACCGCTTGCTTATGGTTAATCTTACATTTAGGAGGGTATATTGATATCTGTTTAGTCTAGGGACGTTAAATTGCACATTACATGATTTCATATTAAACTTTAGTTAAAAAATCGCTATATATATTACGAAAGTTACGAGTGTCCCAAAACTATCAAAAAGTAGATACAAAAAAATTTAATATTGCCAATTTATTTTTCTTATTGAAAACGGCTAGGACAAAAAAAAAAAAGTGGAAAATTTTAGAACTAGGAACAGTAAAGAAAACAAGTTTTTTTTTTGAGTAACGTCGTACGTTTATTAACAAATCTAGTAATAATTTATTTATTTGTTAGACACTTACAAATTATTGAATAGCACAATTTAAAGTTGGTGATCTTCTTTTGATGCAATGTACGAAATCGGCTTTTCGTAAATGTCTCATCAAATCTCAGTCGTTAATAAGACTAAAATTTGCACAAAAGGTGAGATGGTCTGAATTTAGAACCTTTTTACGGGTTAGTGAACAAGGCATCAAATTAGAGGAAAATTTTATATTTTATTTTTGCAACAATTTATTCTCTTCGAGCAAAAAGTTTTCAAATGTAAGTGATTTTCAAATTATATTTAAATTCGCCACTGAAAAAAAAAAAAAAAGCAACTTTACTGTTATAAAGGTTATTCTAAAGCAGAAATATGATGTAACCTTTTTATAGTGAGTTATTGCTGTTTATGCTAGTTTGCACAAAATGATGCAAAAATGTGGAAGAGATATTCAGCTTGCAAATTAAAAATAAAAAAAAAGTTATGCCATGACAGTGATGTATTTAGTAGTTTGAGCCCGAATTAAAAATGCAATTCACCCTTTTGGTTTTTCCAAACAACTATCCATTTGAAGTTTAAAGGTGAGAGAGGTGATTTGTATATAGGTAGGTTAAGTTTAAGAATGTTGCTTCGTTTTATAATTTTAAGTTATTTCTTTTATATATATTTCTGATAATTTTGAGAAAACCCTTTAACTCTGTTTTTTTTCTTTTATAGGTTTGAATTATTATGTTTCCTTGCCAAGAGTATATCTTTTTGTTATTTATAGAAAACATTTTTAAGTCTCTTTTTTTTTATTCTATCATTTTTCTTTGCGCAGTATTTAGGTTATTAAAATAAAATAATTAATTGGTGTTTTATTTAAGTAAGTTTTCTACATATTTTATTTTTTTAGTTCCGAAATTTTAATTGTCAAAAATATTTTAAAAATGAATAATTAAACAAAATACCTATTAAACATTAGCAAAATAGCAATTTATACAATTGAAAAATACAAAATTAAAATTAGTTATTATTTTTAAACGCCGAACAATTAACATTGTTATGGTAAAATATATTGTTTAAAAAAGTTAAAGTGCTAAAAAAAATTATGTGTCTTCCTCTGTGACAAGTTGGCAACCTATTCCAAAATATTTTGTGGATTTCTCGACCGCAATAAAATTTAAACGGCAACCCTCAGTGGAAAACCCAGCCATAAATAAGTTGCTTGACAAATATCTATTGTGTGGGCATCGCACCTTTTGAAAGGGTACAGGTCCTGATTACCTACTAATATCAATAGATTAGGTTAGCTATTTTGGATGCTCAATACCACACGAAAATACCTTGAGAAACTCCAAACGACTGATGAACTAAGATGAAAAGTATCTGCTTTGTATTAAACACCTGCAATTTGCCTTTTTACATAATATACCAGAGTAGGTACAATAATAAATAAAGGAAGTTTTAAGTCCGGACCTACATGCGGGTACCCAAAGTTTATTGAGTTTTACAACTAACAGGAAAGGAATTATTGTGGAACGTACTGTACCAAGGTTTTGATGCCAGGACTGATTGAGCTTCAAAATTGACATATTTTTGAACTTATTGTTTGCACATCATACATCGGTTAATTGAAACGTAATTTTTTAAACTTTGATATTCATAAGGCTACCGACTTGTAAAAGATTCTTAGTAATATCACAAACAATATAGGCTGCGCCAGCAGACAAATCGTCGCCTGAATGCAGAACTATTGTATGTCCAATTTGTTTAAAATTGAGTTTTTAACATAATTGGATAGCTTGTAGTCACCTTTTTTGCATGCAGAAATATTGTAAGTCCAAGCGTCACAGTTCTCCCACCATCTCTCATTCTCTATTGGGGTGTAATAGTTCGCAGCGGGTCAGTCAAGTGCAGAACTATGATAAGTGAAGGAGGTAGTGTAAGTCTGGAGAATATTTGGACTTAGAATAGTTCTGATCTATTTTTGTGGACATACAATGTTTCTTTAAAGGACTTAGGATTATTTGGATTTTACGATTTGTAAATAACTACAGTTAAGAAGTTTAAGCATAATGGCCACGAGAAGAGAAAAAATCTTTAATTTATTAGGAAAGACAGCCTGTGACACAAGAAGTAAGTATACCGTTACAGAGAATCAAATTTAGTCATAAATGCATTATATAAAATGAAGTGTTAAATTAGGCAGCAATATTAAAAATATATTTTAAAATATGTAGATTCTAGATAAAGATGACAGTAAAATTAATTGTATATATTTTTTTCTTTTAGTGCTTCTCAACCCTTTGCCTGTCTTAAACAATAATCAGGTACCTGCAGAAAATAGCAAGGAAATACATTTAAAACCTAGTATTTTAAGAGGTAAGATTCAAATTTAATACAATACGCCCAAATTTATACTTGTTAATATTAAGGTTTTTTATATTTAGTATTTAAAATGCTGTTTATCATTTTTAGGTCCGTCCATTTACGAAGAGCAAACTTTTGCAAAGCTTATGACGGATTCTGCTGATCTGCAACCCCCACCATCATTAATGCCATATGAAACAACTACAGTGATAGCCGACATAAATTTTTGTTCACTTTTTGATTCTTTGAAAAATACTGCTAATGAACTACTCCCGAAACGTAAAAACGACGTTGAAGAAACTATATTGGAAGAGCCAATCGCTCAAGCTCAAATAAGCGACGAAGTATCTTCATCCGAAACAGAAGATCCCGAGGAAGATCCATTTGCAAATTCCAGCAGTGACGACCCTAATTTTATTCCTTCCGATGGTAGTGAAAATATTCCAGGAAATCAAGCTGATGTTCAGCCTAAAAACAAAACAAGAAAAAGAAAGAAACAGAAAAACACTTGGAAAAGAAACCTTATTAAATCTTCTAGGAATAGCGGAGTCGAGTACATAAATTGGAAAGGGAATGTTCAGAACAAAAGAGCTCTTAAACCGGCTTGTCGGAATTGCAGAAATAAATGTGTCGAGAAATTTTCCGAAGAGGAACGCAATGTAATTTTTACAAAATTCTGGGAATTATGTGACATCAATAGACAACGTGATTTTATTTCTAAGCACGTGAGTGCTCTGGACAAGCAACGTTGCCGCCAAAGGTCAAAGCAACCGCAAGGCGAAGAAATACCTAGCAGAAGAAAAAATACTTATACGTACAGCCTAACATATAACGAAAAAACAGCTACATGTTGTAAAACTTTTTTTCTTAACACGCTTAGTATAAGCGGACAGATGGTGGAGACAGTATTCCAGAAAATGGGAAGTTCTGGTGTGGTAGCTGAAGATAGAAGGGGCAAAGCATGTAAAAATTCTCAGCTGGATGAATCGATTAAAAATTCGGTAAGGAATCATATAAATTCCTTTGAAACGGTTGAGAGTCATTACTGCAGAAAGTCTACTGCACGAAAATATTTACCATCTTCTTTAAACATTTCAAGAATGTATACGCTTTATCAACATTTTTTCAAAGAAGGTCACATTTCTCAGCCAGCCACAGAAAGTATTTATCGACAGGTTTTCAACACAGAATTTAACTTATCATTTTTCCAGCCCAAAAAAGATTTGTGCGATACCTGCTACAAGTATGAAAATGTGTCTATAGAGAAAAAAGTCGAGATGAAAGAGCAGTATACTTTGCATCTTAAAAATAGGGATTTGTCTCGAGACCTTAAGAATAACGATAAAGAATTGGCATCCACACAAAAAACTTTATGCGCTGCTGTTTTTGACTTACAACAAGTTCTTTCAGTTCCCAGTCAAATGTATGGCACACTATAAACTAAAATTATCCACTTATAACTTAACTGCTTTTAATTTGGTGACCAAAGAATGTCAGTGCTATATGTGGTATGAGTCCATTGCAAAAAGAGGCTCATCTGAAATAGGAAGCTGTTTACTACTATTTGTTCAAAGTCAGGTAAAGAATGGTACAAAAGAGTTTTCCTTTTATTCGGACAACTGCGCCGGACAAAATCGTAACAAATATATATTTGCTTTATATAATTATCTGTCACAAAAATATTTTATAACCATTCGACATACATTTCTTGAACCGGGCCATACACAATCTGAAGGTGATAGAGTCCATAGTGTTATTGAGAAGGCTTCAAGAAACATCCCGATATATACACCCGAACAATGGTACACTATTGTAAGAACAGGAAAAAGAAAATTACCATGGTATATTGTACACGAGCTATCCCAAAATGAGGTATATGATATGAAAGATCTTCAGGTAAAAACAGCAATAAATTTTGACAAAGATGAAAACAATGATAAAGTTTACACAAATAAATTTAAAATGGTCAAATTCGACCCAGATGTCCCAAACATTATGTTTTTTAAAATGGCATATGATGAGGCTTTCAGAAAAGTAAATTTATCAGAAAAAGGTAGAAAAAATAATTTCATCATAGAAGATGTTCAGCTTAAATGTCTTTACAATAAAAAAATACCTCTTTCAAAAAAAAAGTATGACCATTTAATGTATCTTTGTGAAAAGGGAGTAATAACATCACAATACCATGATTTTTTTAAAGCGCTACCATTTACAGTGCAATCTGATAAAGAAGACGAGGAGAGTGATTAACTTTTTTTTATTTTTTTTTATTTTGTGGCATATTATTTTTCCTCTATGTACAACTTAAAAACTTATGTTTTCTCACTAGGTTCCTTCTATATTTATCAGTGTTTTTCTACTAGCTTTTGAGTTAAAGAATTTCTAGTTTTATTTTTATGTTTTTTAAGTTTTAGGGTTTAACATATTCGTAATATGTTTTTTTCAGTTCCTAGTATATATTTTAGGCCTTAACAATAATATTTTTTTATAAAACCTAAAAATAATACATATTTTGTTAAATGCAGGTTTGTGTTTTATTCAGAACTATCCTAAGTCACATTTCGATATTTATTGTAAGTCCACAAATGGGGACATACTTTAGTTTTATTATTGTTAGCTATTGTATGTCCACATTTTTCTTTATTTATAAGAACAGGATTTTAAAATTATTAGCATTGATTCCGTACTCTCACTTTACTTTAGTTTTATCTGTAATATTAAGAAACGAATATTAAATTTAAAGAAAAAACAAAAAAGTCTTTTCTTGTAAAATTTACTTTTTGTGACATACAATAATTCTGCATTTAGGCGACGAAATACTTCAACGGAGCAATTTGTCCACAGCGAACTCGCCGCTTGACGACTAACGCATATTATTTTTATTCCTCGGCTGCCCTCGGCAGGTCCGAAGAGCCGATATTTAGTGCTGTGTTGCCGTATCGCCGCCGCCGGCTAATTTAATAATATATTAAGAAAGTACCTATAATAGTATTGTATTTCTTTACTAGTGAGGTACATGAAACTAAAATATTTTTATTTTCTCTTAAATATAATGAATTTAGATTATTTTTGGTGGAAAAAAATATTATTTTAATTCTGTTTTAAGCGTTTTTATGATTAAAATTGAAAAAAGCCTGAATCCGATCGCAACACGATCCAGGAATGTATTAAAAAAAAGCAAAAAAACATTAAAAAAATTATAGTTTATTTAAAAAAAAGTAATATACATTTTTGTGTTCAAAAATATGTTTTTTTTCTGTAACAAATTTAACATTTCTCTTATATAGCTAAAGGTAACAAATATTATTAAAAGGCATATAGTGAAAAGTACAAGAAACATAACATTTATTGTGTAATGTGGGGTTTTAAATCGCAAAAATATCGTTAGACGTACTTTTAAATACAAAATTAGAATAAAATCCATTATAACACCAAAATGACGCCATTTCGATGCTTTAATAGCTTTATTATGAAGCGCAAATGGAAAAAATGTTTCCTAGAAAATTGTTTCTTAATTTATATGTATATAATTCTTTATTACTTGACTTAGCAATAAAATATGTACTTTCCAGTATTCTACACTGAATTTTAGACACCTTATATCTAAACTATATTTAGAAAAAATCAGGCTTTTTTTTAAGACAACGCATTTCTTCCAAAATTTATCCGCGTTCCCTTAAAAAAAATACTGAATAAAAATTACTGAGATAAAAGTTGCCTTAGTCAAGTAATAAAAATAATAAAAAAATATATAAAAAAATGAATATATATATATATATATATATATATATATATATATATATATATAAAGCGACCTAAAAGCTATACAAAAGTTCTACCTACATTAAGAAACTTATATAAAATATTGTTTTCTTACTCAATTTATAAACCCATCAGATGGAAATGCGTTTTAAAGCACTCCGGTCTCCTCTTAATACAAAACGCTTACTTAAAAATTTATAGCTGTTTTTTGAAGAAAGAAATAAATAGGTCGTGTTAAAATTAGTAGAGGCTAGGAAAATTATATTTTATTGTTTCTTTAAGATTTTAGTCCGAAGTTTTTAAAGTAATAACTCTCTTACGTATTTTTTAAATTTTTTGTTTTTTGCTTATGCTGTTTAGATGTACTTCTCGACCATTTGCAAAATTTTAATAAGTTGATACGTAAAAGTTTTGTAAGTAAATAAACTTTATGACTATAAAATTCATCAGTTACTGCTCCAATCCAAAGTGCGTTTTTTGAAACAATTTTTTTAAATATTTTTGCAGCAATTAGTTCACAATGTTTATATTTATTAAAATTGTTTGTAAAAATAACCATTGCTGTCCTAACTGCCTCTCTAACATCTATATCAGGAACTACAAGGGATGTTCTATTTTTTCCAGTATAACTCTTATTTAAGATGAATGCTTGTGCAGGATCTGTTAAGCATATATCAGTTTTAAATAATGAATCACATTTAGTGCATTTAAATTTCTTAACTACTCGCTTAATTAAATATCCTGCATAATAATCATTAGCACAACTTTCTAAACCAGATTGTTCATAATTTTCTAGAAATTCCAATTCCGTTACATCCTCATTATCACTATCATCATCTTTAGGTAAAGACCCGGGTACATCATTACCTTCAGAGTTTTGATTGGAGTTGCCATCTTTATGATTATTATTGTTTGTTTCTCCTGTATTCATCATCACCTTCTGAATATAAAAGTTGAACGTCGGTGTCTTCTTCACAGTTTGAATATTTGGAGGGAGCTATTATATTATTTACACATTTAAGTTTAAAAAATGACCTAAATTGACTGGCAGTAGGATTTAAACTCCAGCCACCCCGACCTCTTGCCATAGAAAAAAAAATTCCAAAAAATCCTGATTTAACCTATTTGTTAAAAGAAAATAATTGTCGTTATTGTGTTTTTTTCGTCGTCATATAATCCCAAAATTGCATTAATAGAATGAACCATCTCATCGGAACAAGGAGGTCGAGTTTCTTCTATTTCGTCCTTTCCTTTTTTATTACGTAGCTTTACTAACTGCTTAAAAAATTGTCGCCCTTTTTCCAAAATTTGATGAACGGAACTACTGTAAGCACTTAATCCGCAGTTAAATGGATTTTTAGTAAACATTCGTTTACTATTCAATGCATCAAATAAATTGTTCATCATTTCGACAAAATCGGCTGTACTTTGCCCCGTGTTGATATTTATATATCCCTTTTCAACGCAAGTTTTAATGGCTGCTGCCATAGTGTTAGAAAAAACTTGCAGCGCAAGAGAACACATCTTTTCGAAAGCATTAGGATTCATATGCTTCTCCGTTATTTTTGTAAGGCATCTCGCAGTTTGCGAAGAATTGACAATTTCGAAGGTTTTCCTGATAATGTTCAAACTTATTAGTTTATCAGATAATTTAAACATTCCCGCTAGTAAGTTGTTCCTAACACTTTTAAAAAGATGAGGAACGTCGTAGATGGCAAATATTTTATTTTCATTGAAATAAAAATAAGGTTTGTCTGTCGTTACCCCCAACAATTTAAGTGCTCCTCTATTGTTGCTGCCTTGATCGCACACCACAGCTTTTGGCTCAAATCCCATATCAACTAATGTTTCTAAGACGTAATTGATCGACGATTTTAAATTTTCTTTGTTGGTGGAATGGTTAGCGAAAAAATATGCCAAGGGAAATTTCCAAGAATAATACAAACCCCTTATACAAAATACTAATGCATCAGTAGCATATTTTTGGTTTCTCCCCAAAGGCCCCATATCTTCAAACCCCTCTATAAAATCTAACCTTTTTTGATAACTCAAATTCTGCTTAATGGCCATTACATCGAAGGCAATTATACATTTTTTTTCGTTTCCTACCATATTTGCATATTTCATTTTTAGGTACTTTTTTATATCGTCATCAATTCCTGTTTTAAAAGTAAATTCCTGCATCCATTTATTTATTGTGGACACGGCTGGTAATATAATTCCCTTTCTCCTTAAAAATCTATAAGCAGTTGGGGATTGATAATGTAGCGATAAAGCAAGTTCTTTTTCGTTTGGGGAATATCCTAAGCGTTTTTTACCTCGTACTTGCATCATGGCAAGCGTTTTGGCAAATGTGGATAAAAACGATAGAAAAGGTATAATATGGTTGACTTTCAAGAATTAACTTTTTTTTTTAAATCGCATAATTTTCTTTTTGTAATTTCTAATTTTTTTTGTTTGTACACTTATTTTTTCTTTAAGTTTAATTTTTCGTGGTGTAACAATCTGGTCAGGAAGTATTGAAAGTTTATCTATAAAGACATCTTCCTTTTCTTACCGCAACTTTTTTCTGCTTGTGGTAGAACTACTGGATGGTGAGATATGTAAAGGTAAAGAACGTTTATTCTGGAAATAAGTTTTTTGGGGTGTTAAAACTTTAAAATTTTCATTGTCTCTGTAGTTCTTCGGAACAGCACTATTTTTAAGATACCGCTTTTCTCCGTCCTGTAATCTTCATCTGTGAAATGCTTTTCACAAATAATTTTTTTTCTTAAAGAATCTTCAGCCTCACCAGCTAACTGCGCATTTCCTTTAAAAAAATAATCACTATTAGGAATAAGACAATATCCAAACCATGTCTATAAAGATTCTGTATTTAATATTACGGAAAAGTAAAATTAACTTTATTTTAGAATATATAATTGTTAAACAATTTATCGTAGTTTATGCGACTTATTTGTTACTTTTTAATCAAAAGATGTTTTGTTTAAAAAGCATTTTTTTTAATTTTAATTTGAATCCTAAAATCTCCGCTATATCGGCGCGGCGCAAAGCCGGCGACTCATTTTGTATTTAAAATGTTGTTTAAAATCTCGAAATCTGCAAGCTTCAAAAACTCACTTTGAAATTAAAAGGCTAACTAAATTTACTTTAAAAATCTGTAGATAATACTTTTTAACGCAATCGAACCATAAATTGCGAGTTTATTTCGTCCTATTGGTGCTGTCAATTTGGTTATTATTACAGACTCCTAATCTGCAACCTCAATAATCTCTGGATGCCGATTTTAAAGAAAATATCTTGTTATAATTAAATGCTAATACTTTTTTTATTTTTTTGCATAGTAAATTATAATTCATTATACAGGCTGTTTTTTAATATTGCGACAAACTCCAGGGGGTGATTTATTAGGTCATTTACAGAACAAAAATTTCTATGAATATATGTCCGGAGTTGCTTCGTTTCTGAGATAACGGGTGTTAAGAGTGAAAAATGTCATATTTTTATTCGATTATAAAGACGGTACGCCACTGCTTTTTTCAAAATATGAATTATTTTCATAATTTCTGACTAGTTTCTAACAAAAATGACCTCTTGGCTTTTTTCTGTCCGACGAATGGTATTTGCTTAAAAAAATAAAATTAATTTATCTGCATTTTTTTTATTCTTACAGATGCATGGGAAATGCAAATAAATTAATTATATTTTTTTTTAACAAAAGCCATTTTTTTTAGAAACTAGTCAAGAATTATAAACGTAATTCGTATTTTGGCGTACCGTCTTTATAATTGAATAAAAATATGACATTTTTCACTTTCAACACCCTGTATCTCAGAAACGAAGCAACTCCGGACATACATTCATAGGAACTTTTTGTCTTAAAATGACCTAATAAATCAACCCTGGAGTTTGTCGCAATATTAAAAAAACACCCTATATTTTTACATTTTGCCTTCTTCCAGACATTCTTTGAACAAAAACAAGTGTTAGTTTAAAGTTTAAATGAAACTCATAACACACAATGAACAAATAAACACACATTGCCCTTTGAAACTTACCCGAATTCAAAATCCACTCGAAGCAGATATTTTTTTTCCTTTACGGGAACACGAAAAAGTCTAATATTGGGTTTCCGTCTAGAATTACCACAATTATAATAAAAACATTTGTCGCTGCTTTTATTTTTAGCGCTAGCCATTTTCTTATTTTCGAAGCCTGTGTCTAATCATGTGACAAAAAAACTAGTAAAAAACACAGTGTTATACAAAGCGTGGAACTGGGAACGTGGAACACTGACTTGCATATTATCCTATATTGTTTTCGCTACTAAACGACTAGAAAAGTAGAAAGGCAACAACGCATCCAAATCTTGAACGGTGGCGACTCGCTTGAATTTCAGGAAATATCCTGTCGCCAATTGATGCACCGAATTAAACGCGGGCAATCGGTTGTCTGCTGGCGCAGCCTATATTGTTTGTGGTAATATCCTGTTTTGATTACCAGTGTCTTATGACTGAACAAAATGCATGGGTTTTATGAACAGGGTTTATCAAACAGACTGTTTTAAGTTTTCCTTGTTTATATATTTAAGTTTCAAATAGGTATCCTAGAGTTTTTAAAAGCACTAAGTTTATTTCTACATTTATTAAATTTACATAAATTAATATACATTACATTTCAATCACTCCAAGATTTACCAAGATTAACAAATATTTGTTTTAAATAATTTAACCAAATCGTACATGCTTACATGCTTTTTAATACTCCAAAAAATAATCATTATTAATGTTTTCTTTTAGAGAAAAGCAACGGTAGCTGAAAACACTGTAATTAAACTTAAGCAAGAACTAAAATCATTAAAGGTAAGCACTTAAAATAATAATAATATTGGTGGTCAAATAACGTGTGAAAGACCAGATAAATATACACCATAATAAAATATGTATTTTAATTTTTAGACGCAATTAAGGCAAACTCAGTCTGAAAACCAAGCGATGAGAGCTAGCATGGGCGCTGGAACCTTGGAAGGAGGTCCTCTCTTTGACATGCCCGCACCGAGGCTGGCACAAGAACTAAGAGCGGCAGCTAGCACCGCAGAACATTCTTTAAGGTAGAAGACAATTAATTTATTTAAATAATTTATTTGAGAGTCTAATTAAAAAGAACAAATTAATAGCTATTAACAAACAAGGGCATTAATACGGGCGATTAATCGAGACCCTTAAGAGTTGTAATCAAAAATCGCTCAAGTTAGTTGCAAAATTTTTTCGACAATTATTTTGTAAATTAATTTTGAAAATCATTATTTTTTTGATTTTTTTCCGGCTTTAGGCAAACAACTCGACAAATGTTGTAATTGTTGTTATTTGATTGACAAGGTTATAAAAATATCCAATGTTTTTTTGTGTATATTTAGTTAACTAGACTATAATCGTTTATTAATAGAAAATCATGCATTAATAAGTGCTATTAATGAAGATTATGCATAAGTTAATATTTTTTTTTTAAACTAAAGATAATTATAGGTCATGACGTAACTTTCATTATGAAAATATTGCTTGATATTTATTTTAATTTTTCCGTTATGCCACATATTTACCTAACATATAATGTAAAATAAGTAAAGTTATAATACAATTTCTTTAAACTATAGTAAATTGTTTTTTTTTAATTTTTATTTATTTATTTATTTAAGTACAAAAAGTGACAAAGACAAAACTCCAACTAGTACTAAATTAAATAGTCCTAGTCCAATAGTCTGCCTAGAATCGACCTATGCTAACATGACAAACATGGTGCTTTTCTTTTTAAAGTAATTTGATTATCACTGTAAATTGTTGCCTTTTGTGTGACAAATAATTAATAACAACAGATATTTGTAATGAAAAATTTAATACATTTTAAAAATAACGTTTATTAAAAATATAAGGATTACCAAAAGAATTTTATACTCGTTACTACCTATCATACTCGTCAATTATTATATCTAACCAAAATGAGTTCGTTTAGAATTATGCCACATATCCTAATATAACTTCTGTTTAATTCAATGTTTATATTCAATTTGATTACATATATTTAATGTGGTTATTTACCTTTAAAAAATTGTTAAAAAATAATACAAAATTTGCTGTTTTACTAAAAACACAATTACACTTAAAAAAGTGGTTCAAACGCCATAAAAATATACTTTGCCTGCCTCTAAAAATTGGACATGGAATTTGACAAATGACGAGACGCTATAACTTTTGCCTTTTGGTTTGTATGTTTACTTGCTTGACTAATCCCATTTTGCCGCACTATTTAGGGGGTTTTGCAATTCTTCAGTTATTTCAATTTTATTATGGTAATTCCAATAAAAAAAACCTTCAAATAAGTCATTCTTTTTTAAGGCACACATTGTCCATTTATTCTAAGTTGGTATCTACTTGGCCCATTTAGCCGACTTTTAAGACAAACAAAAAAGTCAATAAAAAAACAAGTAATCACAATAAAATCTTGGGCAATTACTTTTTCCCTTTCGTAAAATAGCCTTAGACCACCTTTTACTGAATATAAATACCTGTTGAAAAACCTAATAAAGAAACAGATCGTCCTAGAGTCATGAGAAGCCACATAAAAATATTTGGACGGTTCTACTTCTGGAACCACCCCTTTTTACCATGAAGTACTCCACGGGCTGAAGAAAATTCAAATGAATCGACCCAACTCTCATACCCGTCTGAAATTTTTAGACGATCGTCCTAGAGCCTAAAGAAGCTAATAAAAATATTTACCAGTACTACTTGAACCACCCTTTAACACTGAAGTACCTCCACGGGCTGAAGAAAATTCAAAATGAATCGACCCAACTCGCATTCCCTGAAATTTTTAGAGATCGTCCCAGGGTCATAAAGAAGCTACATAAAAATATTTGGACCAGTACTATTTTGGAACCACCCCTTCTCAACACTCAAGTACCACCGCGGGCTGAAAAAAATTCAAAATGAATCGATTTAACTCTCATACCGGTTTGAAATTTTTAGACGATCGTCCCAGAGTCATAAAGAAGCTATATAAAAATAATTGGACCGGTACTACCCTTGAAACCACCCCTTCTCAACACTCAAGTACCTCCGCTTTAAATAATTCAAAATGAAGGGCCAACTCTATGGGAGCGTTCAGCTCACATCCCCACATGCAGAATTAAAATTTAACATTTCCCATTCTATAATAGCGCGATAATTGAAATAAAACTTTATTTTGAAACTTAATTTAGGGAAAAATAACAATACTCTTTAGATAAATAAAATAAAGATGTTATTACACATTAATAATTTCATTTAATTATAATTAAAATATTACAAAACAAATAAAAATAATTTATAAACTATACTAGTTTAAATTATATCGAAATAAAAAGAATATTTGTTCCAGACTAAATAACTATCTGATAAATCATAGCATCTCAGAAAAATCCATAATTATGTATTTATAAACAACATATTTTTCAGATCTCTGCTCACCGGTGTCGATAATCTACGCATGATGGCGTCGGCTTTGGAGAACATGCACAGAATTGAAGAAAGACCGGACCGATTTTCAAATTTTGACGACGGCACGGGCCCGGCGCTTTAGCTTCTTCTTGCCAAGTGATATTAGTGTTGTATATTTTATTTTAGTATGTACAGGGTACTACAATTTTGACAGCCAAACATGTCTGAAAAGTATAGATAGTTTTCTTTTCAGTGTCGTGTATAATCATAAAAAAACATAAATTTGCAGCAGTTAAACAAAAGAAATAAAGATTCGCGTATTTTTAGATAATCGGGTCAGTTACTTATATTATAATTATATATAGTGTATATGAGGTTTTACTACAAATTTAAACTTTTAAAAATATTAGCGAGTTCTTTTCTAATAGTTACGTAAGTAATTATGTTTCCTAATTCCTAAAAGACTTAAAATTATTATTATTTTTTTTTGTTTTGGCGTAAAATTTTTAGAGTATAATTTTTTCTTAAAAACTTTAATTCTTTTCTTAGTGTTTATCGCAAATAGAACAATTTGAAAAAAAATTGAAACCATTCATTTTTCGATTTTTTTAAAAAATTGCAAAAGTTACAAATTTTTTTTTTTTAAATTGTCAAATATTTTTATTATTAAAGTTCATCAAAAAAAAAAGTCAATTTTTTATATAATTTTTTTTTTTTTAATCCAGAAATTAATATTTAAAAAAATATATTTTCAGTTTTTCTAACCTTATTTCCTCGTCGGTCACATCCAGTATCATACTATCAAAGTATTGGTATTATGTAGATTAGTTAAAACCTAAGATATTTTGTTAAGTTACTGTTAAAAATTCCTCTTATACACCATATAATATCTTCACAGGCTAAAAAAACTGTAAAAACTATTTTTTGTTTGTAAAACAAAATAAAAAAAGGTTGAAGAAGGGTAAACGACTCGATTATTGTATTGCCAAACTATGTTATAGATTTGTTTGTCCAAAAATAATACCCTATTTATTTATTTGATAACTATTATCAATTTGTCACACTTAAAACGGAAAAAAAATAGGGTGATTTATAGCCTATCTGAAAAAGTAAAGGGGAAACTCGATATACTACTAGCAGTATGAGGTCACTTAAAAAGAAAATTGTCCAAACCATAATAAATGTGGAATTTGGCACGCATCTTAAAACTAGGCAATTAGATTTAAAAAGTTTTGTTTATTTATAGTCCAGTAACTGAAGATTTAAAAGTACCCAAAGCTTAAAAAAAAAGTGTAAAATTTTTATTTGTGGCTCAATTCTTAGGGGGTTCGCGGATGCTTTCGAGCGAGAAAAAAATTTTTCAATTCCGACATGAGGGGAACCCCCCGATAATGGGCTGCTTAAAGCC
>JAHBCN010019854.1:0-15633 GCA_019359885.1 Listronotus oregonensis
TAATAAAAAAATATATATATATATAATATATATATATATATATATATATATATATATATATATATATATATATATATATATATATATATATATATATATATATATATATATATATATATATATAAAAATTTAAAAAATTTACAATAAAAATTATAATAAAGTACCAAATCATAAAATTCTATTCAATTTTTTTTTTTGGAATTACCCCTGTATGATACATATTTTTATTATTCTGATGCTGTGTTTTTTTAAAGTAGCTACAACAAAATCACTTTTAAATACCTTTTTTTTTTAATTAATGCGTATTTGTAAAATTAAATAGCATTTGTATTTTTTAGCTAATCGTCAACTTCATGTTTATTGCAACGATGTTTTACAAAATTCTAAACCTTAAAATTTAATTTTTATAATAAGAAAAGATTTTATTAATAATAATGTCCATATAAAAAACTTATTATATAATTTATTTTCAAAATCTTTCAAAAGTGTAAAACAGTTGTTTATTACTGCACTTTAATAAAAATTAAAAAATCGTTAAATGGAACTTTGTTATTAGGAGGTAACTATTGGTAAAATATTTGCCTTGGTAAAAATTATTTGTAAAATTTTAGATTTTTGTTAAATTTTGTAGCAACAAACCTAAAATGCAAATTTTTTTGTTATTATCTGTTTTTCCGATGAATGCACTTTTTTTCTAAATGGCACTGTAAACCGACATAATTATCGTTATTGGTCTGATGAGCATCCTAGGATATATTACCAGATACAAATACTCAGCATCCACAGAAATTGAATATTTGGGCTGGTATTCTTGGAGACCATATAATAGGACCTCTTTTTTATACCCGGAAACCTCGATGGACAAACGTATTTACAATTATTAAGAGATGCCATCGATCCAGCAATAACCAATATTATTGAAAATAATCGACAATACTTAGAAGACCAGATAATATTTCAGCAAGACGGAGCACCTCGTCATTTTACAAGAGCTGTTCGGGATTATTTAGACGCTTAATTCCCCCGTCGCACACGGGGAAATTCGGGGGAAAAACCGGCCATAAATAGGAAATACCAACTTCGCAATTAAGGCCTATTCTGAATAAATTTCATTATCTAGTTACCTGGGTATAATAAACAATCACCCTTTTATTTTTTTGTCTTGTCACTTGCAGAAATATTTTGGGTTAACTGATGGTGGAGACTATTTCATTGTGATTCAAAAAACGCCTGTGAAAATTAGTAATTTATATTCAGTTTTTCGGCAAAAATGTGGGTGAAAATTTTGTAAAGTAACTATGTAGCCTATTGCTGGTGGTAAGTAGAATATTAAAAATAATATTTATTTAAAATATTTCTTTGTTTTTTTATACTGGTGTTCTGAAAATTAACAATTAATTTTTTTTTAATTTCAATTTTTCACTTTTTGCTAAAGTAAAAATATATTACCCGTAATTTCCCGCATTTAAATTAGCTTTTTTAAAATTTTTGTTTAATAAGTCCTTTTAAAAATCCCATCTTAAGTTGCTGCGATAATTTGCGATCTTGACGAGAAAAATTTTTAAAAAATTTAGGGTCTGGGTCCAAATTCTATAAATGTAGGTCCCAAACGCAACAAAAAATTTTTTCCCCACTAACTTAAAAAATAAATCAATTTTTATAAAAAAAAAAACATTATTTTTTTAGAAAATTAAATAGAAAAAAAAAAAAAATTCCATATGGGTTTAAAATTCAATATGGCGACCAATTTAAATGGCGAAATCTTATTAAAATATATTGTTTAATTACATTGACAAATTAAAAAAAAACAGTTTTAACAATCATTCATGTAGTTTCAAAATATAAATTATAATCCAAACAGCTATTGATAATGTAGTTTTTTTGAATTAACATTCAATTCTTCAAGCTACGGGTTAATTTTAGATTTTTCTAATGTAATTTGAAGTACCATTGATTGCAAAAAAAAAAATCTGTACAAATATTATAAAGAGGAAAGATTTGATTTTTGTTTGAATTGAATAGGCTCCCAAAAATACTGGATCGATTTAAAAAATTCTTTTGCCATTAGAATCCTACATTATCCCCATTTTATAGGCTATTGTTATTTAAAAAAATAATTAACAAAATTACAACTTATTTTCCCGGGTCTGCAACAAAATCTGCTTTGTTTAAAAGAAGCCAACTTGTCAATTGTTAAAATTTTCGGGCAAGGGAAAAAATGGAGCAGTGTCGTTATTTGGCAGAAAAAGTGACCTCTACCATGCGAGTTGAACGCTTGTCGAAGAGCCTTCAAAAGTCTTATATAAATTCATCGAGAAATATGACACAAAAAAAGCATCAAGAAATAAAACTGCATTTGAAAATAAAAATCGAGATTGGTTAAATATTGAGTTGGAGTTTTCTTCGTCAATGAATAAGCTCAACCAGCCGAAATGTAGGATACAACTTCATCGAGTAGAGGAGGCCATTCCTGGATTTTAGATTTGAGTGAACGATAAAAAAGAAGAAGAACTGAACCGTTGCGAGCAGATCGAAGCCCGGAAGAACTAACATTTGCTGCTCAAATGAAGTTTAGGTCGAAGTAAACTGGATGAAGCAGATGTGTTAAATAATGTTGCATTCTCACAACCCCGTGCATCAAAATATAAAAAATCTCTTCAAAAAGAATGTGAAATAATAATAATAATAAAATGTAATGCAATAAATAAACCCCAAAGGGGGAGAGGGGGTGCTTTAAAAAATGTTTAAATGAACGTGTTATCTTAGTTTTAACATTTTCTTACGATTAAATATATTTGTGATTCATATCAGCACTACTACTATTTATGGCCGGCTTTTCCCCGATTTTCGCCTGTGTGCGTCCGCTGGATTGGACGAAGGGTTGCCATTGAATGGCCACTTTCGTAAATAAAAGTTCATTATTAACTCCAGAATTTAAATTCAGTTGAACCACCCTTTATATCGAAAACTGTTGTACCAAATAAACTTAAGTCAGTACATCCGTGAGAAAAAATTAAAGACCTTTAAAACGAGGTGCTATTTGTTCCCCTTTTCCTTCTTACATTTTAGGGGAGTAACGCACCCACAGGGCGTTGCAGTTAGAGATTACGCTTTAGAGTTAGTTTTTCCTTTAAAATAAAAGTACATGGATCCGATCATTGTTGTTTAAAAATCTTTTTAAGCACCAAAAAATCAGATTATTTTGCTTATCTTCTGACACTCTGAAAACCACTGAATCAAAACTGCTTAATGTTGGTATGTACATAAAGAAAATCAAAAGAGCTTTCAAACAAGGTACAACTCGACCCCCCTTTCCATTTAAGATATCAGGGGTTAAAGTCGCCCTGGTCAAGAGGTTGCAGATAGGGTTTGATAGGTACGACTAAAAAGTTTCCCCCTCGAAAAAAAGGTATACGGGTCCCAGCGTTTTTCTCAAATCAGATTAAAAGATTAATTAATATCTTATAGTGTTTTAGTCTATTTTAAATCAAGACTTAAAAACTAAGTGCAATAAAAAAAGTGTCTCTAAGTATAACCCTGCATTCGTGTTTATTTAATCTAGGTCATCTAAAATTATTAAATGTGGTATCCAAATATATTTTAACCTCTCTCAAAATTGAGTACTTAAAGCTTTTTTCTAATTTCTTTAAATCAGCAAACATCTCATAAGCGGTAGTAGACAAGGCCAACAACATATAAACAGTGTTGCCTTGTATTCATGTTTTTCTTTTGTACTTTTATTTACAAACCTAATTCAACGCAAATTTAAAAAAAAATTGTTATGCATCTTTCCTAATAAAGTGTTATTTCATGATTTATCCATGTGTCGTATGTATTTTTTTAAGGTTTTTGACGTTACCACCAATAACAATTGTAGATAAAAAATAATTAAACAGACTTATCTAAATAACCTATACTTACTAAGGAAACTCAGTATCTAATTTTTTGAAATATGGTCTGCTTTTGATGGTTATAGGTATCAAAAGGGTATGGCAAAATTCTCAAAACCAGCAAGTAAAATATTTAAAAAGTGTTTAGTGAATTACACAGGTTTTAAACAAAATAAAAAACTTTAAATTCGACTAATTATTGTTTGAAAATGATCACACCTGCTATGGACTAATACCTAACAAGGTAGTCTTGCCTTTTATGAACCATGAACCTTTATCGCCAGCAATGTTTTCCCCAGAATAATGTCATATCATATAAACAAGCGCAGCGTATTGACAGAAAAAAAACCTTTTTCTTTTTCTTCTTCCTGCCTCTTGGGTTTTTTGTGCCTTATCTCCCATTATCTTTCATACCAATATCTCCATCAGTCTTATTACTTCTACAAGTCTGTATAACCCCGAGACTGGTTGGTTGATATATTCCTGTGGGCTCATTTCGGTTGCCCACATAATGCCTGTCTTTTGTTATCTAACGATTTACATTCGCACAGTATATGGTAGGCTGGTTCTCCCCCCTAGTCGCATATTTTGCAACTTGGGTCCCCATTGTATGAGCCTATCTTGTGTAGTTTTTTTTTTTAATCTTTATGACAGCTCAAGAAGGATTATTATATATGTATATTATATCCTACGGATTATATATACATAATATAGACCTAAGTACCAAAGCCACCGTGTGTTTTCCGGTGTTTAACCCATTTCTTCCCAGTTGTTCCGTCAACGTTGTCCAAGCAATGAAACATGCAAATATTGCATTTCACAGCACCTTTTAGACAACGCGGTAGTGCCACCACGGATGTTATTTTTTAAATAACTACTACCTAACAAGGTGTCCTCTTAGGTTATCATGCCCTGTTAGCAACCCTACTGTAATGCGAAGTCTTTTCCTACTTTGTCTGAGTAGTTCTTCCTTCGTTTTTTTGAATGGGCCCCTTTTTTCCATGTCTTATTCTACTGAGGTTTTTCCAGTATTCCACGTGTTTGTTTCGCATCCATTCCCTGGTTTGCCCTCGTGCTGTGGTTTTGGTCACTCCCAGGGAAGGTTCTGGTCCAATATATGGTGTGGATGATCTATGTCTCGCTAGCTCATTCGCTTTTTCGTTGCCTTTTATTCCCGAATGTCCTGGTACCCACAGGAGAGTTACTCTGTTGCGTTCTCCCAGGACCTCCAGTTCTTTTTGGCATGCCCATGTCAGCTTGGACGTCACCTTGGGGTTTACTAGTGCCCCTAGTGAAGCTTGGCTGCCTGTTATTATGCAGATCCGCTTGTTTTTATAAGCCCTTCTGTTATTCTTTTTTCACAGTGCGTTAAAGCATATATTTCCGTTTAAAATACAAAACTGTGTGTTCCTAGCGGAATGGAGAATTGTGAATTCCTCATTTCACTGAACACGCCGCTCCAGCACCCTGCTCGGTTTTGGAACCATCCGTATACCAGATGATGTCTCCAACCGTGCTGGGGAGATTAGGTTGGTGCCACTCACTTCGATCTTGAATTTTTACCTCGAAGTTTTTGTTGAAAAAAACCTTAGACTGGTAAAAAGTGGCGAATAATATTTAGAAATAGCAAGGCATAACCTTTAAGAAAAAAATATTTATTTACAAAGTTGCAAAATTTGTTTAGAAGTTTTCCAACTAAGGTAGAGGACGTAGAGCGAAATTTAAACTAACAGAAACTGACAGAATTTTAATTACTTTATATTGGCAAAATGTCCTTATTAATATATTTAATAATATCGTCTTTTACCATATTATTTTTTTCTTCATACCTTAAAGGTCTTGAAGGACATCACTTTTATATCAACTTTTATTTGGATATTTAAATATCGAAATATAAAATAAAGATAAAAATAAAAGCCAAGTCTCAAATTTTGAGAATCATTATTATTAACTGAAAACGGTTACATCTTTCGTCACCATCAGCATCAGATCTTAATACAAAATAAAAACAAACACAATGACAGCCTCTTTTTGTTGCACACAAAAAAATAACGACTACGGCTTTGGTTTTAATCTTTTTTTATGTATATCCTTATTTTCTTTGAAAATACAGACAAATTTTCTTATAATCGAATTTCGGCTAACGATTTTCATTTTAGAATGAAATTATGAATTCCATCCAGGACCTGAAAGAAATTTTATCTTAAAGTAATAGAAATTCAGTAAAAATAAATCATACCATGTGTAATACCTTATGTAAAACTAGATGAAAAGCCTGTCTCCGCCAGGCGAGAGACAATATTAAGTAGCCTCTGTCTCCGTAAGACGCTTTCCGTACGGCTAACGGTAAAAAAACACTTTTTTGCTTCTATTTTTGTCCCGGGGGCAAAACTCAAAAAACGGGCTTCGTTAGGTTATAGCTACTGCTAAAGACTATCACTGTGCCAAATTTCATGATTTTAGCTCAAGCCATAACTTCAGAATCACGTGGACAGACAAATAAATATATATACCCACCTACATATAAATATATCCACATTAGCAAATTATATATATAGATAAGGGCTAAGTACCTATCCAAAAATCTGCCTGTAATAACGATTTTTCTATTTTCATTAATACTGAAAGTTTTTTATTATTACAGGCAGATCAGTAAAAAACTGGCTAAGACAAAAAAGAACTGAGTCTAATTTTAAATTTCAGTACCGGGTGACCATTCGAAAACTACCATCTCTCTTGACTTTTTTATTTAAAATTTCTTTAAAAAAATGTTTAATAAGAAAGTTGTAGGGGCAAATTTGAAGAGTTCAAACATAATTTTGGATATTATACAGGATGCATAATAGACGTGGCAAACCATAGTTATGATTTTTTAAATAGGACCCCCTGTATTTGACTAGATATTTCAATTCTGCTGAAAATTCTAAACATTTTTTTATAAAACACTATAGGCCTAAATTCACTGGTTTTTGGACTAAAGATGTTTAAAAATTGAATAATTAAAATTATAAATGCTAGTGTTCAATTTGTATTTCAACAATAAAACAGTAATAATTTAACATAACATATTAATTGTCACACTTAACGTTAAAGTAGCAAGTTTCCAAATGTGCTATTGAATTTTCTATGAAGCGAGAATTTGTTTGATTCAGTACGTTAATTTCATGCCTAATAATATTTTTTATGGCTTAGTATTACCTAGGTCCTGTTGGTAAATTAAATTTTTTATATATCCCCATAAAAAGTTGTCCATTGGCGTCAGATCCGGACGGCAACTGGCAAATGAATTGTCCCATAAGAGAAAGCAAAAATTGCCAACAAGGTCTTTAAGGTGGAGCAAAGTTTCAAAAAAAAGTCTTAACTCCCGAAACTCCATCTCCATTATTTATAATTTTAATTTTTGGTTGTGCGCTCGGAATCAAAACCGAGTATAGTCTGTCTCAAAGTATATCATTTTGGCTTTTGACAGACCATACCCCAATAAACCTTTAACGATTTTATTACCTATTGTTATTGGGTAAACCCATTTGTTTATAAGGGCAGGGGTGGGCCAGGTATTTCTTGAGTATTAACCATTAGGCATACATACATAACCTATATAAATATTAGCCGTGCCACCCTCCATAGAGTTGTTTGAAATGGTTTTAAAAAATACCAAAAAGACAAAAACAAAAAGTTAATTTTTGGGATCCCACACTGGAGATATTTTCAAGAAAAAAAAGATATATGTTAGAAAACAGATCCATAATTTACCTTGATGAAACATGGTTCGATACACACGACACAGTATCCAAAGGAGGGGTTTGGGTAAACTGTCGACGAAAGCACCTTCAAATAAAAAAAAACGCATTACCATATTACACGCTGGTTCAGAAGACGGCTTTGTCCCAAACTGCTTGCTTTTGTCTGCAAAGAATATTAAGGATTCTAGCTTGGATTATCATGAGGATACAAGTGCAGATCTTTTGAAAACTGGTTTCAAAATTATTTTTTAAAAAAATATTCCAAACAACAGTGTTATTGTCATGGATAACGCAAGCTCCCACAGTCGTCTGCTACACAAAGCACCAGCTTCATCAAGTTCAAAAACTGAAATCAGAATATTTGTTAGAAAATGATATTTATTTTGAATTCAGTTACGCATTTTTGGAAGTCCTAAATTCATATACAATTAAAACAATATGTATGTGATTATTTGGCTGAACAGGTGGGTATACTGTCTTGGTTTCCCTCCGATCATGTATTTTAAACCCCCATAGAGCAGGGAAACCCAAATAAAATCAAAGATCAGAGCAAAAAATGTTACAAACCTACTTTAACCCCAGTTTTAAAAAAATTTAAAAAAAATGTAATTATGAATCCAGTTGAGTGGAAAAATTCACTCAGCACATTATAAAAATTGAGGACTCTTACATTTCTATCCAAAACAACATAAATCCTATTGTAATTAATCTCAATGATGACTCTGATAGTGAAACAGAATTAGATTTAGACATTTATAGATTATAAATGTAATTATGTATAGATAATGCAGTTATAAATTTATTAAAACTTTGCATTATATACATAGATTATACTTACCTAAATAAACGATAAATTATAAATCTTTATATTATTAAAGTCCGTCCCTAATGTTCTGTCCTTTAATGCTACCGACCCGCAGTTTTATTGCTGTCGGCAGGTATAATTCATAAATGAAGGCAAGAGCTAACACGGTATACTTTGAGACAGACTATACGTCACGCTAAATAATTCTTTTTAAGGTATTAAATATAAATTATTTTTTTTTAAAAACTTATAGTGTATTCAGAACACTTCAAAAAATGTATTCCCGTAAAAAATCTTAATTTAAAGTTAATTTTTCAACAAGTTAGATAGTTGTTAATTGACAATTTTTTTTCGAAATTCCGTCTTCATTGTACTTATATATACTTAACGAGATAACGATATGAAAGTTTAATAAATGTAATCTTTTGTTTATGATAATTTAATAACTTTGACAATATTACTACCTAAAATTATTATAAACAAAGGATAAAATTTTTTAAAACTTTTATGGTGTGATCTTGTTAAGTATGTATAAAAAAGGGCTCCACGGAGCGTGAAATTTTTACGACAATTATTTAAACATTTTTTTAATGTACAGTGTGTCCGGTTATAAATGTAACCCCCTATAAACTATTATATGTTTAAGAAAAACAATTTTAGTATAAAATTTTAGTGGTTCAAAGTAAATTTTTAAAAAAACATCTTTTCACCTATACAGGGTGTTTCAGAAAGTCGGGACGTGGTCCTACTCTCTTATTTTAAATGAGTTTCCCATTTTTTTATTTAAGATTTGTATTCTCCCTAAAATTCTAAACATATTTTATGTAGCATACCCCATGTCTACTTTAATTCTTACATCGCAAAATTTAAAAAAACTAAAAACTATAAGCATTATTAATTAGTATCACTATCATACTATATTGCTAGGTTTATTCATTTCATCAATTAGCCATGAAGTTTGACATATCTGTCAAATGACTTTCTTTTACACTGACATTAGTTTGAATTATTTGGTAAAATATTATTTAACTAAGGATTATTCTGAACAAGAGAGGAAAAACCTTTATAAATTTTATAATATGAATAATTATAATTAAAAAAGGACTCAAAGCGAATATGGGCGTGTTTAAGGCTGCGAAAGAGTTGTAACTAAATTAATTAGAAACTAAATTTGAACTAAATGTATTTATTTGACAGATATGTCAAATTTCATGGCTAATAAGCCTTTTTCCTCTGAAGACTAAAAAAATATCCACTAGGGGCAGCATCGGTGGGGGGTACAAATAATTTGAATTCTGTATTGACAACAACGTAAAATGCACTGAACTAAAATCAAATGAACCGAAGATGATGTACTTGGGGCAAAATTAAAATTTTCAAAAACACAAGATAATCTTTTCCGGGACTTAAAACGATGGGTTGCATATCGTAGTTTATCCGCGTTAGGTAATGAAAATGTCTTAGTTAAAAGGTTAGTTAGTTCATAAATAGCCTATAAGTTTATAGGCTTTCTTTGCATTTTTCTCCATAATGCCCTGATGGCTCCTTATATATCACGTTTATCCCACAGCACGAAAGTCCCAAGTTCGATTCTACCCATAGATAACCTAACTTTAGATATATAATGACTAATCACATTTATGGCAAGTTTACGCCTTTCCCCACTAAACAAAGGTGTCATTAAGCAGGGGGTTTTAAAAAAAACAGGACCAGTTCCGGACTTAGAAATTTGTATGTCATTAATTAATTTATATTTATATAATATATTTTTTATATATTTAGATACTAAATTCTTTTTTTTGCTATTCTATACATATATAAATTATGTTAGGTAGTAATATAAACCATGACTTAACAAAATTAATATTGCAAAATAAAAATAGAAAAAATAGGGGCTAATAAAAGATAGGGTTAATTTAAAAAACCCATTTTTTTTACCGCCTTAAAAATGGTTTGGAAACTGTTAAAATTTATTAAACGCGTGACTATCGACTTTACAAGTTTTATGTCAGTTCAAAAACGACGGAGTTTGAACGTTTTCTATATATTTAAAGGGTTTTGCTTTGTTGGGGATCGAAAGGGATGCAATAAACGGTTTTTTGCGAGATTGGAACAGATTTTAAAAAACAAAAGGGTAAAAAAATGTTTATACAAAAAAAGTTAACTTTTTCCTGCTTACACTTATGTTTTCGATAGCGATAAAAGGATATTCTTAACATCTTAAATGTATTTATACAAAATGAGTATTTATTTACTATAGGCAGCCTTGCCGTTTGGCAGTGCGAAAGAAAAAAGAATCATAGGATAAACCTTTCTCCGTGGCTCCAACCATAGTGCCGATAGATCGACGCGGTGAGACCGACAAATCAGCAGGGCAGAGCGGGGTATATATTCCTTTTCACTGGCCAATGATCACGTTGGAGGAAGAAAAAGGTTATACCGCTAATTTTTCTTTCTTGCACAAATGATCGTTTTCCCAAGCGGCAAGAGTGCCTCTAGTAGGTATATGCCCAAGGGAATATGTTTTATGTTGTAATCATACTTACTGATTTTTTTGGATTAATGCAAACATTTTTTGTTCAGATTTTTTTAATCCGAAATAAATAATTATAGTGATTTTTTTTAATTTGTTACATAGATGAAACAAAAAGGTAATTCTTAGATAAGCCACAAGATCATGTTCAGTCGTATTCGCCATTTTTTTTATTAATAACTACAACTCATCAGTTGTGAACCAGTACAAAAATTTGTGGCTTTCCATAGCTGTAACATTCAGAAGAACTAGAGGAATTTAAGGAGCCGACAATGTTTATTTTTGATTAAGAACAACATCTAAACAAACCAATGTGTTTCACTGGTTCAAAAAATCAGTAACCATGTTTTTTTTTAACCAGTGTAATATATATTTTGTTTAAGTCATCAATTGACGAAGTACGGAACTGGCCGGCGACGAATTTGTAAATAAAATCGATCTGCTAGTCCGTTCTGCGCATGATTTAGGACCCTAAGAGATGACTAGAGCCACGGCGCACGGACACATTTTTTCGCCCATAAAATCTCACTTTTGAACCGCGCATCTGATACCCTTTACCGGTCCATATTGAGGTCAGTGATTCTACCACGACTCCAAAAGCTTTTTTTATTAAAAACTGCTTTTGAAAAGCAAAAAAGGTTCTGTTTATGCAAGCACAGCTTTTACCGGTCGTCACCTTTCAAAAGCTTTTAGACTGTTTCATTACTTGGGCTTTAAAAATATTTGTTTGGTATGAGCTTTTTATTATATGTTTAGTAGATAGTTTTCACAGGATAAAGATCCGCAAAAAACCTGTTTGATATGGCTGTGGGACAAACGTGATATATAAGGAGCCATCAGGGCATTGTACAGAAAAAAGAAAATAAATCCTATTAACTTACAGGCTATTTATGAATTAACTAACCCTTTAATTAAGACATTGTTATTACCTAACGCGGGTAAACTACGTCATGCAACCCATGGTTTTAAGTCCCGGAAAAGATAATTTTGTGTTTTTGAATATTTTAATTTTGCCCCAAGTACATCATCTTCGGTTAATTCGATTTTAGTTCAGTACATTTTACGTTGTTGTCAATATAGAATTCAAATTATTTGTACCACCACCACTGGTGCTGCCCCTAGCGGATATTTTTTAAGTCTTCAAAGAAAAAAACCTAATTGATAAAATCAACAAACGTAGCGATATCGCGTGATACTGATAAAGCTTACGGTTTTTTGCATTTTGTGATGTAACTATTAAAATCGGACATAGGGTATGCTACACAAAAAATGTTTAAAATTTCAAGAAGAAAATCACTAAGCATTTGAAATAAGATAGTAGGACCACGTCCAGACTTTTTGAAACACCCTGTACAAGAATAGAAAAGTTTTTTAAAAACATTATTTTAAAACATGAAACTTTTGTTTCAAACTTATTTTTCCCAAACGTCGAATAAAAAAGTTAATGGTTTTAATTAACAATGGTTTAACTTGTTAAAAAACTAACTCTAAGTTAAATTTTTAACAGAAATATATTCTTTGAAGTGTTGAATACACCAACATTTTAAATTTTTTTTTAAAATTAATATTTAATACATTAAAAAGAATTATTTAGTGTGACGTACTCGGTTTTGACGCCGTGCGCGCAACTAAAAATGTCGCGCGGAGGCCCATTTTTACCGTTAAATTATAATTATCAATAATGAAGATAGAGTTTCGGGAGTTAAGACTTTTTTTTGGAAATTCCCTCTTCTTCAAGGATCTTTTTTGCCATTTCCGCTATCTTTTATGGTTTTTGACTTATTATCAAAAATCAAAAAGGCATCTTTTATTTAGTTTTTGGTTAATAACAATTGAAATTTTTATTGGCAGAAAAAATCCTCTAAAGGCTTTTCTTAGATTTGCATTCCGCGTCGAATGAGCTATCGCACATATTTTTCGAAGCCTTCTAACTATTTTTCGCAGGAAACACATTTCTCGATTTCAAAATCGTATAATAATCTTATTTTACAAAAAAACTAACTTAAAATTTGTTGGTTGTCCAGTATTAATTCTAAAATCCTACATACATGCAGTAAACGGCAACAGTGCCAACAGGTATATTAACTCTCCTTGCTTTGCGATCGCCGTCGCTGGGCAATCGGCCGTCGCCGGCTGTGCCTATAAAAGGACGACGCCCCCCACAGGTAACTTGAGCTATGCGCCGATCCTGCTGAGCCATATTGCGGTGATGCCAAGCTGTCTCAAAATGATAAAAAAATTCAAAAGTTTATAAGCAGGTAATAAAATAGTTCATTTCGATTTAAATGCTTTGCTTCGATGAAGATGCAACGGAGGATTCTAATTTAACTTATAGTTTTTCGTTTTTTTATTTTTTTCAGCATTTAATTAATTAATAATTATATACAATTGATGTAAATAATTTTTCGTTTTGAAAACTGTTTTTGTTATTAAAAAAGTATTGTCTTCAAAGTGATATTACAGCGAAGCGGTTATGCTTTTCTATGTTTTTTTTTTTTAATAAATAGGTAAAGAGGAAAAAATATGATTGGATTAAGATGGCACATTAAAAAGTTGGCAGCGTGGGGATTAATGAATATGCACTTATTGCATTTGATACCTAGAAAAGTACGTACCTACTAAAATAAAACAAATTTAATAGAAATAAGCGGTTCAAACGTCACTCCCAAAACTTAATTTTAAATATTTTTTTATAAGGTAATATAAAAGCTGCACCAGTTTAACTTTAAAAAACTTGGTCTATGCGAACTCGAAACAAAATATTGTATAGAGTGCGTCAACAATGGAATACAGTAAAACTTGTCTATAACGGCCACCATAAAATTAAGAATAATTGGCCTTTATAGAAGGGTGGCCAGTATTGCCAGGTAACAGTTGTTCAACCATTCGAGGCTACAAAATTTTCCACTCATAGATTGCTTGCTGCCTCAAGTGCTTTTTGTTTAATTAATGGTCCAGATATTGAAACATTTTTACCTCTTGCTTTGCAAAATCAATTGTAGAAGACTTGATCTACTGTAAAATCCTCCCGACTTCGGGAATTTCCTCTTTTATTTTAAATTAACACCTTCTTCAAACATTTATTTTAGTTCAGCTTTATTCCTGATGATATTATTTATTTGGGATTTTCCAACCGCAAACTTTTCAGCCATTTTTCGCGAACCCAAAGCGTACTTTTCACTTTCCGCGATAACATCAATTTTTTTATTTAGTGACAAACCTTTTCGTTTTAGGGACATGATTAAACACTTTTTGATTTCAAACACGATAACTTTATTCTTATCGATTTAAGACGCAACTAAAACTATAATGTGAAGATAATCCCCCTATAGCCACTAATGCTATGTGAACCTGGCCATAAATATTATTGTTGGGAATTTTCACCTTTAAAATTTGCAGAATACAATCATAAAATAATAAAATACAAATTAGCCTAAAGAAATTCCGGCCAATATAAAAAGGTTGATTTACCTGAAATAGGTTATAAAAATTGAGATTTGTCTGAACGTGGCTGTTTGATAAGGGTGTCCATTATCTAAGGGTATAGATATATGAAATTTTCTATAAAGTAGATTTTTGTTAGCTTGAAAGTGGCCGATATAAAAGGGCGTCCGCTAACACAAGTTTTCCTGTATAAAAAAAATGTTAAACCATAAAATAATTTTAAAACATAAAGTGTGGCTGTAAAAATAGTAAAAATTTACATGACACACTTTGCGCTCTGTGCATTACATTCTTTTTAAATTATTTTTGAAATTTTAAATAATCTTTGTTAAAGGTACCCTAGATTTAATTTAAAATATTAAAACAACACGAAATATCTAGTTTGACAACAGATGTCTGTTTATGTAAAACTGTATGTGTAGTCTAAAAAATACACTTTTTTTCAATTTTGGTGAATATCGTTAATATTTTTGATACTTATGTACCAGGGCTTTATCTTGGGCTAATGTTTTATCAAAAAAGCCCTTTCTTAAGTGTATTTTTTTAAATTTAATTCTAAAATAAGAAAGTGGTTTTTTGTTAATTCTTATTGGTACATTTTTTTGCAGTGTGAAGTCGGAAAAACCGCTTAAATTGACCTTAAAAAAAATCTAAATTGGACTCTTTATACTCGGAAAGCTAATATTGGGATTGGTTGTTTAAACAGGCTAAAAGGCAGACACTCAGCGTATTAACTGTAATAGCCTAATTTTAACGGATTATTAAACTTCAACCTTTCTTTTACAACTTGTATATCTTTTTTTTCATATTAATTGTTAAAAACATCTTCGAACATTGTGCTGCATGCGTAATTTTGCTCTTGGAGAAGAGTAGTGAGGAGTCGAAGCAAGCCGTAGAAATACAAACCCTTGGTGCAATGCACTACCCCTAGCTTGCTTTAACCTCCCCCCACTTTGCTTCAGGCACGAGATCGCGCGTTCACCGTAATATTTAAAGCCGTTTTTCACACTTTTTGGCAAATGTATGTAAAAATCGAACCCAAACAAATTATAAAATAAAATTTTTACTTTAATATTCCGTTTTTTACATTTAAATTGGACAATTACTTACAGTTAATAGGCTGAATCTTCCAAAATATTACTGCAAACTATTTACACTGCTATTTTGAATAAAAAACATATAGGACAGCGTCCGCCTTTAGACCATTTAAACAGAATA
>JAHBCN010019855.1:0-15559 GCA_019359885.1 Listronotus oregonensis
TCTAATAGATTAGGTAAAACTGAAACAAATAAAACTGTTTTAAATAAAAATACATTAAATAAACTATAACTTTTATTTAAAACATACATTTTTATAAACATACCGAAGATTGTTTTGTAAGTTTCATTTTATTTATATATAAGAAAATTAGACATCAACCCATTTAACAATGTAACGCGTAATAGAAAAAAAAAACAAATAATAGTCGAGGAGACGAAGTAATGAGCGAGGGATTTTTTGTGCAGTAAGATGGATTTAAATGCGGTTTTTTGCATTCGATTCGTATGAACGTCTACAAAATTTGTAAACAAATTTAATTGATGGGAAATGAAAAACTGCATTAGTGCATTAAAAAATAGGGCCTACGAAGTACCTGGTGCGCGCTAAGGATGGTGTAAACGTCGTCTTCTGGAGTTTTACGACAATTCCTCCTAATATCAGCTTAATTTTGTTACTCGAGGACGCTAAACACGAATATAACAGTTAAAAGGGCCTGCAGAGTACCTGGTGCACGCTAAGGACGGCGTAAACGTCGTCTTCTGGAGTTTTAAGACAAATCCTTCTAACATCAGCTCAATTTCTTTACTCGGGGGGTTTTTATGGTCCCTAAATACGAAAATGACATTGACAAGGGTCTGCGGTGTACCTGGTGCGAGCTAAGAATGGTGTAAACGTCGTCTTCTGAAGTTTAACAATTCCTTCAAATATTAGCCCAATTTTGTTACTCGCGAAGTTTTCGAGGTCACTTAACACAAATATGACATTGACAAAGGCCTGCAAAGTACCCAGTGTGCGCTATGGATGGTGCAAAGGTCGTCTTCTCGACTTTTACGACAGTTCGTCCTAATATCAGCCGTTTTTGTAGTTGCTGAACACGAATATGAAATTGACAAGGGCTTGCGAAACATGAAATTGACCCGGTGCGCGCTATCCATGATGTAATCGTCGTCTCCTGGAGTTTTACGACCTAATGCCAGCTCAATTTTGTTACTCGGGGGGTTTTTGTGGTTGCTGAATACGAATATGACATTAACAAAGGCCTTTGGAGTATGCATTGCACGCTAAGGATCGTGTAAACTTCGTATTCTAGTACCAGATCATGGTCCGGATAGGTTGGTGTCAATGTCATCTTCTGGAATTTTTTGCTAAATGGTTAAAAAGTAAAACTTATAATTTTTGTTTATGGTGTTTATTTATAAAATTGTTTTTTGATAATATTTTAGTATAAAAAATACAATACAGGTACTCCACAGACCCTTGTCAATATTATATTCATGTTTAGCGACCTCCCGAGTAACAAAATTGAGCTGATATTAAGAGGAATTGTCGTAAAACTCTAAACGACGACGTTTATACCATTCTTAGCGTGCACCAGGTACGCCGCAGGTTCTTGTTATTTTCATATTGGTGTTCGGCGACCTTATAAACCTCCGAGTTACCAAATTGGACTGATATAAGGAGAAATCGTCGTAAAACTCAAGAAGACGATGTTTACACTATCCTTACCGCGCACCAGGTAGTCCGTAGGTTCTTATCAATATCATATTCGTGTTTAGCGACCTCGAAAACACCCGAGAAATAAATTTGGCTTTGCATTTGCATTTGTGCATGAAAAAAATGCATTTTGAAAATGCATTTATTTCATGCACAAATGCAGTTTCTTATTTTCCATTAATTAAATTTGTTCACAAAGTTTCTAGACATCATACGAATTGAATGCAAAAAACCGCATTTAAATCCATCGAACTGCACAGAAAATCCCTCGCTATTTTTGTGCTACGTTTCCTTGACTATAAGTTTATTTTTTAATTTGCAGATTAAGAGCTCCAACATGACCTTTTTTCTTAATGGTGTCATATTTTCTATATATGTAACTTTTAACCTGTAATGTACTTGTGGATGTGGGTACTATTTTTGTTACGCGACATATTGAAGTACAACATTATATATACAATGACCTATTTTTTTAATATTTTTTATTGCTTGATTAATTTTTGTTTAATTTTTTAAAAATTGTAATGTGGGAACACGCAAATTGCTTAATTTTAAATCAGAAAATAAATAAAAATTACTGGTATTTACTTAAAAATTTATTGTGTAACTATTTAAATGCTGCAAAAATGTTTTATTGTCCTTCAATTTTCTTTAGAAAAAAGTGTTGTTTTAGTTTTCTTAGCAGATAATTTTCTTAAAATTGAAAACCGTGCTTTATTTTTTAAAAATGTTTTGACAGCATAAGAAGGATTTTTGCCTAAGTACTAGATATCATGGATACTCGAACGCATTAGATATTATTAGCATGCATGTCCCACGTATTTTTAATAATGTACGTATGTGAATTTAATTGAGCGCGTCAGATTTTTAAGGGGATGTTAAGTGAACCTAAAAAAGCTATCATTTAATCTGACGATTTTGATGTGACGCAAACGCGGTCATTATTAGAATGTGGAAAATTTTTTGCCATTTTGAAATACTCAAGCGCGTCAGACTAAGATATATATGGTTTATCTTAATGTCCCAGACGTGGTGTCCTATAGTCTGACAATTATCTGAAGGGATTTGCCTAATCTAACATTTTTTTTGAAGTGTTGTGATTTGTCTTTTACCTTGTACGCCTTGTTGAAGACGACAATCCTGGCTTGATTAACATTGTCCAACTTTTTCAACCCATAGAAGTGGCAAGTAATGATCCCAAATCCAGGAATGCATTTTAGAAAATTTCTGAATTTATCAGAAATTGCAACGGTTTTTTTTTGCCCTCATCGGTATCATGCCGGGTTGAAATCGCAACCAGTGAACGCATGCAAAGCTGGCGCACCTTTAACATTTTTGGGCCTAATTTTTTGTAAAGAGCGTCGATGTATCGGCGTACACTGCCAATTCCAAGATCCACCTAGACTTCTACTGTTTCTTGAAGGTGTTTCATATTCGCCAACCTTTTTTAAGAAATAGACCCATATATATTAATAACTTTAAATTATTTTTTCTTTTTTAAGTTAAAAAAATAGCCACGTTCGAGAATATCAAGATGACGTTTGTTTTACAAATTCGTAACCATTCCACTTCTTTGCGTAACTCAAAAATTGTCAGATTAGTAGAATATACATTTTTTTGCATTTAATTGACTCACCCTACCTTATTCTGACGCGCTAGAGAATTTCTAATGATTACTTTTTTTACTAATCTGATCCTTTATTCTTGACGGGCGGCCATATATATGGGGCTTAGGTACTTAACCGGGTACAAAGTATACCCTTGTATGAATCTACTGCGCTTTAGTAAATTCCGAAATCCCCGCTTGGGCTCCCCTACTGTTACGGGTTATTGTACAATATATTCCATTATTAAAATGAACAAAAAAATATTTGCTGCGTCGTTTAAAAGTCGAAAGCTAAGGTAACTTTTAATTGAACCAGAAGTACATTAAAACAAAATAATACAATTAAATATGTGGTTTAATTTACCACATATACGTGCAAAATTTTGTTTTTGTATCTTTTAAATTAAAAAAAAAATATGTTAGTGTAAACAATCTTTCTAATATATATATTTTTTAAATTTGTCCCCCTATTTATGACTTTAAACAAGCAAAATTTTTCTTTTTTTATATATTTTTATTTTTTTAATTTTGTAGTAAAAAATCTTTAATTTTGCAGATCTACAATAATGCAAAAATCCTATTTTTAAATGAAATACCACCAATATTTATTTTCATTCCCAACTCTTAAATGGAAATTACTTTTTTTTTAAAACAACTAAACTGCTTGTAAAATAGCCTTATGTTTATAGGTTTTAATTATTGTTAACTGAATAGATAATTTGCGGGATGTATAATAAATGTTTTTATCTGACAGACAATTGAAGTAGATAAAATCTACTACTAATGAGATATTTTTATGCAGACATAACAAGCACCGTCTTAGAAAATATAATAACTCTGTTATTTGCAAGTCTTGTGCCAATATTCAGGCAAATTCAATTTCTAGGGTTTTCGAATAAAATTCTTCTTTGCGAAATCAAACTAGGATGCAAACAACCGACGAGCTTAACCCTATTTGTTTTTTATTTGTCTTGCCTTAGATAAAGGGCAATAAAATAGGATATAATAAAAATACATATTATACATTTCGCCAATCAATATTAACCCTATTAAAACTAAAAATAGTTTAAAACTATTCTTAACTTACTCTGATTTTTTTTAATGTCATTTCTAAGTGGATTATTATCATTAGTATGTATATGAGTATGTAAAGGTGTCATCCTCTCGTATAAAATGCGGAAGTTGCTAAAGGTGTGTGCAAACATAAATTTATTTTTAATTTAGCCAAATTAATGGTTTAATTTTATTTTTACCACCCTCGTTCATACAAAAATTTATTAAACTTAAAAATATTATATATGACCAATAAACTATGTCTATTTGCGTCTGGGCAAAACAAACATGTCATTTTATTTTTATGTCAATCAAAATTCACAACCCAACTTTTTAGTCTGTTGCGGAAAAAAGTTAAAGAGAGTTTTTTTTGGTTTATAAAATATAAAATCAAAAGACACGTAAACAACCAGCTGATTATTATTTGTGCTGTTAATTGAAAATACTTCAAAAATCAAAAAAATTGGTGTCAACTGTCAGCTGATTTCTCAAGCATGCGCATTACCCATGATTTAATTTAATTTAATTCTAAAAGATAAAAGTTAGCCAACTTTTAAATTAAATTTTAAATTCGGTCATTTGTATGAACGACTTCATATGAAACCGTTGATTTAACTTTTTAAATTAAGTAAAATTAAATGCTAAATTAAATTAAATTTTTGTTTGAACCCACCTTAATACAAAGCCTCTTACGTAGTTCTGTTGGGTACTAGGCCTAATAAATAATATATCCTGCTCTTATTAGCGGTAAAATACGAATTATAAATTGATTTAGTACTAATTTTTCGTACTTCGTCTGACCAAGACTTAAATATATTTTGTCATTACTTGCTTCATCCTAAAAAAAAAAAAATATTAGAGCCTTCCGTTCATTTTTAACTTTTTAAATTAAATTGATTGTAATAAAAAAACGTTTGTGGGACCTAGAATGAAACTTTTAGGCATAAACGTAGTTTTTAGAATGGTCAAAATAAAATCTTTCTGCTAGCTACCTTTCCTTTCTAAAGAGTTAAACAAAATATTTTTTTCTAAAATATATAGAATTTTGCCTTTAAGAATACAATTATTGGCTTTATGGTTAGATTTTTTTAACAGTAAATATCATGATTCCAATAAAAATGTATTCGTTTTGTGTACACAATAAGCTCCTTATCTATTGTTTAAACCTATTTGTGTTATAGAGTAACTCTATGTTTACGATATGAAGAGAATAAAGCTGAATTAAAAGATTTTCATTTAAAAATGTGGAGTTCTGGTGTGTGAATTCTAAATGCAGTTTTTGATTTTGTGGTTTGTTTAATTCATTAAAATATAGATAAGTATAAAGTAAGGTACAGGGTTTTTCCGTATATTTTGGAGCACAGTTTATTTTAGGAGTTAGAAAAAACTTTAAATTATAAAAGTTAAATTATTTTTACTAGACCGTCAAAATTTGTCATTAGATAAAACAAAAGAGCATCGAAAATGTGTTTAAAAATACCAAGTTTGGGTTTTTTAAACACACTTTGAAATATTGCATATTTGAAAAAATCTAGATTGCCGAAAAAACAAAATTTAGCGTATTTGTTAATCGAATACTGATTTAAATTTTCGTTATAATTTAATATAATAAAAAAAAGTTGATTGCGGTAAAAAATGCGGTAAATTTTGTTTTTCGGCAATCTAGATGTTTTAAACATGCAATATTTTAAAGTGAAATAAATAATATATATATATATATATATATATTATATATATATATATATATATATATATATATATATATATATATATATATATATATATATATATATATATATATATATATATATATATATATATATATATATGTAGCATTGTAGCGCCTAGCGATGGATGTAATTAACACAAGGGGTTTTACTTTACTTTTTCATTTGTGTATTGTTATTATCGTTGTTACATATTCATATTTATATTGTTTATTCTAAATGACCATGAAATGGGGATGACCTAAATGAATGTTATAAATTCTATGTTATTCAATTAATTATAATACACTACCCCTTTCCCTTTGGAAGAATGGTCTTCTTTTTATTTGAAATAAAATATAGAACATTCCTTTTTTTTGCATACTTAGCAATAATTGCCAAAATATCGGGTTGTTTGTATTATAATTATTAAATTTTATTAAACTAAAAACCTATTGATAATAAAAATACAACCTACTTAGGAAATTAAAATAAAAAAAATTTGCTTACGAAACATGTGATTAGCCTAAAAAATCACGCACAGTGAATTAAAAACTTTAAATAAATTTTAGCTTACTTAACAACTTAAACATGATGATTATTTTTATTATTCGAATAAATATTATCTGTGCTAATTATAGATGTAAATAAAAATATGTTTAGGTAAATTGATTAAATAATAATGGAAAATATATGCATGGTTTGAAATATTAAAATATTTTACCCATAATTTTATTTTTTTACTAAAAGTTAAGTGTAAATTGAGATAAAAAAGAATAATACCTATTTTATATTTACAAATTTATTAATTATGTTTTAGTTAATTAGGATTTAGGGTTAAATACACACAAAAAATATTCCCCGTTCTGAAACTTAATCCCCTAACTAAACAAAAAAAAGATATTTATTTACAGTTTTTTTTTTTTTTTTTGACCTAGGTTACGTTTAATTGAAATGGTCTTAACCTATTTTTATGAACAGTGGTTTTTTTTGTTGTTTTCAAGATTTTTAATTTGACAATTTACGCCTTCACTGGAAATTACAGAAAATGGACCGATGTACCATGGTTCAAATTTTGACCTATTTTCTTTCGTTAATATGACCATGTCACCGGGCTTTAAAACATTCCCTAGCCTGTTTATCGTAAATTTCTTTACGTTTTTGTAGCTTGCGAGATGAATTTTTTGACACTGTTTGCTTGCTACCTGTAATCTATATCTCACCTCTTGGTAGTATGCATCTACATTATATACAGGGTGTATCAATGAATTTGAAACTTCTTCGCAAATTTCTGGTTTTTTGCCAAAAACTAACTAAAATGGCGTATAATTGTAGTATACGCTTGGGGTGGTATTATAGCAAAAACAAAAATATGATAAACGAAGTTTTCCCAAGAAGTTAAATTTTCGTTTATGTACATCCTAATATATTCATTAAGTACCCTATGATTTCTTTCGCACCCTCCAATGGTCTGACTATGTTATGCGGTAGAAAAGCATTTTGTCAGTTAGTCAAAACTCATTTCTATATTCCAAACCCATATCTGTTCTTATCTCTTTCATGACACCGTATATTAATATGCAATCATTCATAATTGCTCTGGCTATAGTTTCAGCTTCTTTATTGGGTATTGGAATAATAATGACATATTTTGATAGCTCACACTGTATAGGGCACTGCATACTGCATACCATTAGCAGCCAAAAATGGACCTTTGGGATCGATACATACAATGTCAAAAGCCTTCTGTGGTGTAGGTGTAATAACCATTTGTTCCCTAGTTTTTTGATTTAATCTTGTTAAAAATTTACATTTTCGACACTTTTTCACATAATTTGCTACATCATTGGACATACCTTTCCATCGGTAGTGCATTCTAAGCTTTTAAGAAGCTTCTTTTGTCCTATATGACCTCCTATAAGGGGTTCATCCTTTAAATTTCATAATCAGTCGAAGTTTTTCTTCTTTGTCGTTTTTTTAGTTTGGGGGTTTTTTATATAGTATTATATGTATATTTTTTAGGATCCTTTGGCCAATTTCTTTAAAATTATTTATACTACACATTTTGCAAAATATTTCGTCATTTTTAAATTTTTAAATTTTTCTTCTAATTTTCTGATCATCAGCCATTTTTTCAAGGCTAGACAGTACATTCTCTAAACGAAATCTGCCGTTGATAATCGGTATATTTACATTAACCCAAATTTTCCTTTTATTCCCATAAATATCCTGAGATAGTTGGGCTGAATATTAAATTGCAAAATTGGTAATTTGATTATATCAGAAATTTCTAAAGTTTCATAAATTCTTGGTCCTTACTGGCCTATCATGCATAGTTTTCTCACTTTGCACCTGTCTTGCTTTCTTGTTTTCTAGTTATAGACCGGGTAATAGCTAATACCTGAGAACATTTGGGTTGTCATATTTTTTAAATCTTCGATGGTTAATCTGGATAAAAAGTCTGCACCAACGTTGTCACATCCTTTAATGTACTGGACTTCGAAATCATATTCTTCTAAATCAGTCTCATAAGTGAAATTTTGAAGATGGGTCCTTCATTGAAAATAAGTACACTAAGGGTTTGTGATCAGATTTTACTAAAAATTTGTTTCCATATAGGTAAGGTCGAAAATAATTTATACCAAATTGAATTGCGGTCAGTTCTTGTTCTATAGTGGACTTATTTGGGCTCTCCTTTTGTGAATGCCCCCTTGCATAGGCCACTGGTGGGTCCATTCGTTATAACTTTCCCGATAGAATAGCGGAACAAGCCTGTTTAGATGCATCTGTCGTTAGAATAAAGGGTTTACAAAAATCAGGATATTGCAATATTTGAGGTTGTAAAGTGCGTTTTTTAATTTTCAAAGGAATTTTGACATTCTTGTGTCCAATTAAATATTGTATTTTTCTTAAAAGATTGTTTAAAGGTTTTGCAATTTCTGCAAATTTAGGGATAAATCTTCTATAATAAGACAAAGAAAGATACAAATCTTTTTACTGCTGCAGGGTCTTTAGGAGTAAAAATGATTTAATGACCTCGAATTTAGATTCATCGGGCAAAATGCCTTCACCAGTGCAGCGATGACCTAAAAATGTAACAGATTTTGGAAAAACTGACACTTTTCGGGGTTTAGTTTTGAATTATATTTTCGACATGTTTGAAAAACGCTCCTTAAATTTTGCAAATGATGATTTTTAGAGCACCCAATAACGATCAAATCGTCCATGTAAACAAAAAGCTTTTTTAGGTGTTAAACCAGCAAAAGCCATGTTCATCATCCTCTGAAAACTGTTTGGACTAACTTTCAGTCGGAATGGTAGCCTAGTAAACCTATAGGAATTGGAATTTGTGCTAAATGTTGTAATATCCCTAGATTCTTTTTCTAGTGGAAATTGGTGAAAACCAGCTTTCAAATCCAAAGTGGAAAAAAAATTTTGCTCTTCCTAATTGGTCTAGAATGGTGTCAATTCGTGGTAATGGGAATTTACCTGCCAAAAGGGCCTTTTTATTAACCTGTCTAAAGTCTATCACCAATCTCCATCTTTTATTTCCATCATTTGATTTTTTCGGTACCAATAATATTGGACTATTATACGGTGCAGTTGAAGGTTCTATTATGTTATCTTGTAACATTTTGCTTACTTGTGCATTTATTTCCGGCACTTGTGAGTGCGGTGTACGATAGTTTTTATGTAAATAGGTGTGGGGTCTGCTAATGTTAGTTTTTGCTCGTAAAAATTGTTTGTTGTCAATTTGTCTGTTGACAAAGCAAAAATATGTGAAAATTCTTTGCACAAATTTATTGTCTCGTTTTTGCAAATTCTGGTATATCTTTATTTAGTTCGTTTAAAAGCATGGATTCCCTGTTTTGTGTATCGCAGTTTATAAGTGTAAACATAAAAATTGTTCAGGTAACTGGTTTGTAGGTCAGCATTTTTAATCGTGACACTTTCGCTGTTTGTATTTAAAATTTTTATATATGGACTCGACCTTGAAATAATTGAGCCTGCAACAAAAACTCCAGGAGCTATCTCTTTATTTAATACAACTGAGTCTTGCTCGAGGTTATCAAATCCTTTAATGTACCTTATTACTTCGCACCTTGGTGGGATAATGAGTACACTTTCTTCAGGAGCTGTTAAAAATTGGTATTTCAAGTTTTCTATTTTTACAATAAACACTCATATTCCAACTTGCGTAGTCTAATTGACATTGATAGTTTACGATGAAATCTCTTCCTAAAATTCCATCCGCAGGAATTGGAAAGTTGTTATCGACTACGTGGAATGTATGTGGTAGTGAGAAATGTTTTGTAAAAATGTTTGTTTTTGTTGTTCCATAAGACTTTGTTATGCCTTCTGTTACGCCTCATCTGAGTTGGATTGATTTTTCCTATTTTAAATAATGAGATATCTGCTCCTGTATCGATTAATAAAGTTATGTTTTGACTTCCTGTCATTTCAGTGTTGAGTAATACAAAGTTCGAAAGTGACAGGTCCAGGTGAAATACATTATTTATTGATGATCCCCCATTGGACCTAACTGGGGGTCCTGTTGGTTTTCCGAATGCTCACCGGACTCATAGCTTCTCACGTAGCTGGGCCTTCCTCTAACATTTTGACCTCTATTTTTTATTTGCCCCTCTGTAATTATTATTATTCGCATAATATTGGCTATCCTGGCAGGATCGCCATGTAGCGCATTGTAGCGCCTAGCGCGATGGATGTAATTAACACAACGGGTTTTACTTTACGACTCACTGTGTATTGTTATTATCGTTGTTACATATTACATATTTATATTGTTTATTCTAAATGACCATGAAATGGGGATGACCTAAATAAGATGTTATGATTCTATGTTATTCAATTAATTATAATACACTACATATATATATATATATATATATATATATATATATATATATATATATATATATATATATATATATATATATATATATATATATATATATATATATATATATATATATATATATATATATATATATATATATATATATACTAAGTTTCATAGAGAATGCAACACCGACTAGGAGTGCTGTAATTTTGCGTATACCTTTACGCTTTATAGGTCTACTAATGAATAGAAATTAATTCTAAATAGCTGAGATTTCCCACCTTAATGTTAATAATGTGTCAAAGCTCCTCCGTTCGCTACACATTCGTTAAGTCGAATTCGTGGAATTAATTGGATTAGGTGATTGATGTCTTCTTGGTGTATCGTATCCCAGGCCATCTAAATTTGGTTTCGCAGAGCCTTCAATATTTGTGGAGGTTGCGGTGAAACTTGCAACCTTCTTTCCATCATATCCCATACATGTTTAATAGGACAGATTTACACAGGACGCTCATGCTACCGGTTGATGGAAAATTGGACGTTCCGTCTTTCACCACGTCTCCTTCTTACTCTTGTACGACCATCATGTGTGCCCAAACATAATCTGGACTCATTGCTAAATACGATTAAGTTTAATTTAATATTTCATTTAAGTCTCTTCCTACTCCATACTTATCGCTGCCGAGGATGAGGTGCAATCAAAGGTAGTACAAGATGGGGATAGTATAAAACCAGTTCAAAAGACCTCATTCGGCGATAAACTGTCATCATTATTATTACCCTTCCGACAACATTAAACCACTGGTTCACAACTGCCCTTGTTGTGGAAAATTGATTTCTAAGTGCTAGTTGCCTCAAATAGGAATCGTGTAGAGGTTATTGTGTGGAATAAGTATTAGTTATTTTATATGATACTTTTATTACCTCTGCGTGGTGCTGAGGTGATTTCAGAAAAACTTAAAATTAACTCATTCACCGCCCTACTTATTTATGAAAATAAATGCATTAGTCATTGCATAATAATATGTCATTCATAATATTAAGCCATAAATTCTGACCAAAAGCTCTAAGAATCTCTTTAAAATTTATGTCAAAATTGTAACGACTTTAATTTAAAAAAAAATATATTTTTAGTAATTTTTTTTTAGAATAATATTATCTTAAAAACGGGTGTAGACTTTCCACCGAGACGTAGATAAGCATTTTTATTTTGGGCTAATTTTTCATTTGATTTAGGTTATCCAGTTCGTAGAGGTCAGTAGTTTCTGAGCATACCTAACAAGGACTTTTCACTAAAAAAAATATCGTTAGAATTTTTTTATTAATTATAATTTGTTTGAATTTTCGGAACTTTATTAAATAAGAAACATTTTTAGGTGGATCTTTGTTTTTCCTTAAAAACAACTTTTTGCTACCATATTTAAAAACAACCAATGCCATTCGAAAGAAAATTTAAATTATACAGTTCTTTGGCTATAGAATAAACAAGAAAAGGGAAGCAAATTTCATTACCGACCGCGCCGTTGCCCGTTTACGTTCAAGTTTGATTTCACAAAAGAGGATCGCTCTGAAATTTAAAAAAATTGGATTTTTCTCAATGATCAAAACACTTTTGCATATTGCAAAGGAAAAATACTATTTTCTTAAAGATAGTGTACTATTTATGATGCCTGTGTAAATTATTTTCTTTAATATTATAGAATGGCGAATATTTTGCAGAAATAAATTTAAAAAGTAAATAAATAAAAAAGTATTCTAAACCAAATTTTATTTGTAGAAATATGGTTCATTATTGATATTTGTTATTGAAGCTTAGATATTTGTTATAAGTTTTAGTATTATTATTTTCAAATAAATAGCCATTTTTAAAAACATTTTTATGAAAAATAAGTATAAATTTATTAAGGTAATATATAAAATATGTTAATTAAGTACGAACCCTATAGTTACGAGTGGCTTAATTTAAAAACGATGTTTTAATTTAAAAATTGTAAAACCACCTTAGTACATAAAAAATTGTTTTGCCATTGATATTTATTTTTATAATTTGCGTGCACAAAGGTAGTTTTATTTAAACATTTTCAACTAATGTTTGAAAAACCAAAACTCTGCCTATGCTTTTTTTATATCTGGTTAGTGTATAATCAAATTGTTTTATGAAACGTACTGGCTTGGCCACTACGTCAATAATTTTGACAAACATATGGCAGTAAAGAGTAATTTTCAAAGCTTTACTAATAAAATAACAAAGAAAAAAAGAATACAAATCCCAAAAAAAACTGAATAACAAAACAGGGTCTAATTTAAGAAAGACCTTTGAGCTACCATGCTTAGTTGATAAGTGTTTTGAGTCGGCAACACAATAAGTCTTAGAACTAGCAGAAGACTGGCAGCATATCTATAATTTTATTGGTGTAGTTATTAGTTATAGTTATATTTGCATAAAGAGTCTAAAAATTATTTACATTATTATAAGGGTATAATTTTCCGTCTTTATAAATATCTATAATGAAACAAGGAATATCTAATTTTTCAAGATCTTGTTTAGTTTGTATTCTTATACTTTTAACAGATTTTAATTTAAAACAAAATAACTCAAATTACATTATTTTCACAATAGTTAAACATTTGTAAAAAAAAATCAAAACGACTTGACAACCGTGACATTTGATATCTATCTAACTCATACAAACCTTTTATTTTAATAAGAACTACCCAAATTACATTATTTTCACAATGGTCAAACATTTGTAAAAAAAAATCAAAACGACTCGACATCCGTGACATTTGATATCTATCTAACTCGTACAAAGCTTTTATTTAAATAATATCTTAAAAAGCAAACCAAATAAAACACATCGGTTTAGATAATTAGGTGGATGTTGAATTTTATATTTAAAAAAGTCATCACCTGCAATCAACCTTGCTTTAATTTGTCAAACGGTAACCCCCCTAATGTAACTCATCATTGCAAATGGCGTACAGTTTGCTATCCATACCAAAATAACTTTGGTGGACGGAGAAGCGAGTAAGAAGAAAAAAATGCGTGTTAATATAAAGAGCTTAAGAAGTTCGAAAAATTTGTTTTATCAATTGTTCAAAATAAGCGCCGTTATTGTCCAGACAGTAATAAAGCATGTTATAAAATTTTTGACAGACTTACATCTGTTCATTTATTCCACAAATATTTTTTGTGGTATCTTATACAACAAAACACAGCACTAACACACGCTATTATTGTGTTTATTTTTTTTTGTGCCATCGGGACTAATCTAGGTCCATTTTTACTGGAATGTTTTTTGGAAGAACGAGTTCATAGCGTAGAGTCTATGATGAAGCATAAAATTTAAAAGTTCGTCTCTACTATTTTTCTCATCATAACCATGGGGGCCTATAGATGTTTCCGCTTCATCCGTTTTTGATCCTAGCTTGGCATTAAAGTCTCTCGTAAGGAGAGTGTAATGCACTTTGTTCTGCTGCATAGCCACAGATATATCTTCGTAGAAGGCTTTTACTACTTCATCGTCGTAATCTGTTGTTGGTGCGTACACTTTGATGATCTTTTCACTGTATCTTTTATTTAGCCTCAGTGTAAGATAAATAACCAATAAGTCTAATGTCGTTTGTGCCAAATACCCTTGAGAAGTTGCTGGATAGGCAGATCAGGGAGAATGCACTTACGAACAGACCTCTACACAAGGACATATATGCATACACAGCAGGTAAGTCCACAGAAACAGCGTTACATGAGCTTGTAGAAAAAGCCGAATATGCTCTCAAATACAAGGAGGTACTAGTGTCTGCCTTCCTGGATATGAAAGGAGGTTTGACAACACATCCCTAATATCTATCTCAAACGCGTCGTGGCGCAGAAGGATCGACGCAACAAGCTGCAGGTGGATAGACTGCATGCTTAAGAGCAGATAAGTATATACTTTAATTCTTGAAGAAACTCTTGTAGCTCGGGTTGAGCGAGGATGTCCGCAAGGGGAAATTCTGTCCCCACTGCTATAGAACCTTGTCATGGACGACCTACCAAATGTCCTTTAACTTGAAAGGCACCAAACATTAGGATATGCAGACGATCTCGTCATTATGGCCCAAGGAAAATTTAACAATACTGTTAGGGATAAAATGCAACAGGCCCTAAACGCAGTTACCAGATGGACGAGAAATTAGGGACTAAACATAAACTCTTCTAAACCAGACATCACCAAAAGGAGACATCTAGAGGGCTTAGGACCCCTGATCCTACGAGGTAAAACAATCAAGATTGTGGGAGAGGTAAAATATTTAGGTGTCATCCTGGACTCTAAACTTATCTGGAACCACCACCTTCAGAAAATAAGAAAAAAAGTTTAGATGACTCTTATGTTATCAGACGCGCTCATGGAAAAACATGGGGCCTTGAACCAAACACATAGTCTATTGGTTATACACCTGTAATTGTTTGAAAAAAAGGGGCGTTGGGCACCACTTGTAAATTGTTATAAAAAGCCCACTTTCCACTCGGCTATATGAAACTCATCTCGGGTGAGGTTGTTGAAATGATAGCTTGGTTTGACTTTGAAACTTAATTTTTTTTTATGGGCGCCAGAAATCCCAAGGCACTATATAATTTAATGCGACCAATTAGGTAAATAACAAGTTATGAATTTAGCTTTAAAACTATCTTTTAAAGAGACTTTAAAATGCCTTGAAATTTCGTTTGCTTGCAAAGAAAGGGAGATAGAAAGATATAAATTACAAATAATTTATTAAAATTATAATTGTGTTCACAATATTTTAGTTCTTTAAAGTGAATCAATATTTTGATTGAAATTTGATATTATTAGACAT
>JAHBCN010019856.1:0-15763 GCA_019359885.1 Listronotus oregonensis
AAATTGGCCTTTGGGGCCCCCCAAAATAATTTAGGAAAAATGTTTTATTTTCAGATAAACAAATGTTCAGTCGTGTAACAATGGAAGAATCCGCGTTTACAGGCCTACTAAAACCAATAAAAGCGGCTTTCAATCGTTTTTTGTGCAAAAAAACTCTTTAAGTTTAATTTCATCGTTACTTGCAACGTATAGCGCTGTATGGTGCTAGGGGGGGGGGCGGTTTGGCGGCCGGGGGGCCGTCGGCAAAAATCCGCCCGGGGTGCATATTTATATCTATCACACGCTATTGCAAAGCGAGCGATGCCCGAACGCAGTTCTTATCTATAAATGTTTTGCAAACGCCCTCTTTAACTAGCACATGCGATCGCCAAAAATGTTGTCTTTCCGATTAAATACACTAGTAAACTGTAGTAGTTCTTAACCTGTAGTTGTGGTTAGTTGTTATTGTTCAAAATAGGTAGTTTGTTGTATAAATGTTGGGAAAAAAGTCAACGTGAAAAAAATTAACCTCTATTAATGCGATATCTCCCTAATGTTTATACAACAAATTACCCTTTATTTTGAACCCCCCTTAAGTTTTTCGTACTTATTTTAAGACAACCTGTATGTTTTACCGTTGTTTTGCTCAGATGTTTCTAAATGTTTTTTTTTTTTTTTATTATTTCATTTGATATTTTCATGTACTATTCATGTTAAATAAAACTTGGGAGATTATTGTTATTATTTTGATCATATAGTACTATTAGGTGTACTTTTTTCTACTGTGGTACTATACTTTGAAAATAAATACGTAAAAATTCAGGGTGTGACTCTTGGGTTAATTTTAAAAAAAAACTTTATATGAACGAATGCCCTAAAAGCCCTAACTTTTGAGAAACGGGGTGGATGCAAAAAGCATACCAAATTATACTACAATATCTACAGGGGTTTCACAGATATTATAAAAAAACATATGTTGTTCTTAAATATTTACCAACCTGTATCTCAAAAGTTAGGATTTTTTGGACATTGCTTCATCTAAATTTTTTTCTTAAAATTTTTTAAAATCACCCCTGATTTTTCGCATTTTTTTTTCCCCCTGTAAAAAGGATACAAAAATCGAGTTTTAAAAACAAATTTCCAATAATATTCAGCATAATATTCATAAAAAAGGTGGTCTTTAATCTGGGGTTTTCTCACTTAGATTAAAGATTTTTTTTTCGCAAATTTAAAAATACAGTTTATTTAGCGATTACAGGTGATAGTTATGAAGGCCGTTTGGCATAACATGTGATAGATAAGAAACTACGTTCGGCTCTCGGGATAAGATAGCGTTGATAGATATAAATATGCCCCCGGGTCCCCTTAAGAAAAACCCACTCCATCCCCACCCCCCTCACAACACCCTGAATTAGTGCATAAATTTATTTACAAGCATTGTATACACTGTTAAATCATAATTTTTGCATTTGATAATTAAAGATTATTAACTCTCACCTCTCACGACCATTATATAAAAGCTGAATAGTAAGTTATGTTATCTTCATAGTATTAACAGTAATCATATGGCGAATTGTGCATTAAACAATAAAATATTAGGATTTAGTTTGACAAAAAATAGTCTAAATCATCTTGAGTGCTGTCAACCATCGCACACTGTCACGAAGGTCTTTTAAAATAATATTTCGACCCAATGTAGCAATAAGATTGAATAATATGTTCATGAAGGCTTTCGATATAAATGTCAATAGTGAGCCACGTCCAAATTGACCCTTTTTGGACATTCCTTGGGATTTTTTTTCTCATATTTCTTAATCTATCGATTTGGCTGTTTTCAATACACTTATTACCGTGACTTTGTAAAATTACATTATAGTTGGCAACAAGTTTTACTAGCTCCAAAAAATTTTCATGATTTTCTTGAGTTTCTAATGAATGAGCTCCCTCAATTTTTTTACCTGGGTGAGCTTTTCCTTGCCTCCCTATAAACAAAACAATGTCAATTATCCGTTCTTATACTGGTCTTCGGGTTTAAATTTCTTGTTGTCTTCTTTCGCCTGATTAGATGATAGTAAAGTTTCAATGTCCCGTTCTTTCTGGCTTTAAAGCGCTGTTGTTACTGCTAATTTATGGTTTTAAGAGTTCTCATAAATCTCCACAGATTTATAAATATGCTTTACCGATACGTGATGTCCTGTGACAAAAGATGAGTTGCGATGGTCCTTGTCGCCAAAGGCCATACAAAAACAACAAAATATTTTGTTTAAATCTGTCGAATATGACAACCATTTTTTTTGAATTTTTTCCCCGGTTTCCAAAGTTTTGTAATATAATTTTGAGGATTCAAATGGTAATTTTATTCCTTTTCTATCAATAGTTTGAATAAGATGCTTCTCTATAAATGCCCGTTTCAACTCAATTGAATCATTTTCGTTTGGGCTCATAAAACATCCGAGCAAAACCATCCGAGCAAAACCATGCAGATCTTTACATACATTAATACACGTAAAATGCATTTATATGATTATAAATAAGCCCAAAATTTAGGTATTACAAACTGGTGTTATTTAAAGTTTTAAAATAAAAATAATTGATTCCAACAACATTTATTCGATCCGTACTTTTGTTTTCAGTATTAAGCACATTCGGATGCCCCCTGTTGGGGGCCCACTTTGGAGGGGGGGCCGGAGCCCTCGGGACGGACCGCCCCTGGCCAGACCGCTCCTGGCTAGGGGACCAGGGTTTGTCAAATTATACGGGGCAAAGTTAATGCAGAGTAATATCGCTATATTTTAAATGATATCATGATACCATCTGTATTATATAATAATAATTTCATTTTCCAGCACGATAATGCCCCAATAGATAAAGCTCGAATAGCTCAAAATTATGTTGAAGAAAATCAAATCCATGTTTTACTATGGCCTTCAAAGACTCCCGACCTCAACCCAATAGAGAACGTTTGGGGAGAAATGACGAAATTTATGTATAAATACGACTTCCGCCTCAGAAATAAGAAGAACTACGAAAAAGAATAAATATTCATGGCAATAACAGAGTATAACAGTAATTTAAATGAGGTATCTGCGAAGATTACAAGGTATAATTGATAACATATAAAAAATCTGTTAATTGCTATTTTTAATTTTTGTTACATTCTAAAACAATAAACATACGTATTTCCATTTCTACTCGTATTTTTAAACAAGGTAATATTATTTTGTGTTTAACCTTTTCACTTTGCATGACAACAAAAATAACCTATTAACAATAAATTTTACATACTTTTTATAGCCTAGGAGCTACTCTATAACTAAAATTATGCTGTACCAGATTTTTTTGGTACGATGGTACATACAAACAATACCGAGCTAATGACAAGAAGACCGTAATCGTATTCAAGTATCAAAACGGAAGCAAATTTCGTTTGAATTCAAAAACAAACTGGTGAGAAATAACATGTCAAATATTTTGTAAGCAATCCACGCAACCGAAGATCGATAGCGAGTCAAATTTTTTTCAGGTACTTTAGAACGGGCAGTACTTGGAATCCCACTTTTTACATACTTAATAAAAGTGAACACACATTTTTAATAGAAGTCTTGTAGGTTGGTGTTTTGCAAACGGTTTTTAACATAACGTATCTTATCCCTTTCTTTAGTTTTAGCTAACTACTAGCTATTATTCTACTAAATTCAAAAAAAAGTTTTTTTCCTTAAACAGAAAAATTTCTATTTGGTACCTATTTTATGTATAATATATATATATATATATATATATATATATATATATATAAATATATATATATATATATATATATATATATATATATATATATATATATATATATATATATATATATATATATATATATATATATATTTTGTGTAAAATTGGTATTTTATTACAGGGTAAAAGTTTTTAAAATCGGTGTTGTGTATTGTATGTGTTTCTGTATTCCTAGTTATGCCCCCAAATCTAAGTGTGACAGCTTATTTGAGAAAAAAATATTACTCCGAAGGTTCTAGCAAAGATAATACTACGAATAGATGGTTCATTTAAATGGCGCGGAGATATCAAGCTTGTAAATGCGAATAAAATTAAGTCGGTAACCCCTGCCCCAGCGAATCGAGGTACGAAACCACGTGCGACATTGTCAATGTCTGTCGCTTGTACCTTATTCGGAACAGAAGTAGCGAAAGGGGCGGCTTAACGAATTGTGTGTTTTCTATCGCGTTTCATCACGCCAATAGTAAAGGCCTGCCGGCAACACTGTTTAACTTTTGTTCAAGGATAGGCGAAAATTCTCGATGGACATCGGCGCGTTAGCCAAATCCATTAGGGGTATCAAAAATATAGCATTGAATGGTTCATCTTATCCGTAGTAGTATTATCTTTGGTTCTAGGCAATGTTGTAAAATAAAAACTTCTCGAACTTCCATTGTCTTTATTTAACAAATAACAGTGACAGAAAGAACTACACTGCCGTTGGATGGAGTTGTGGATCTGTTGGAGTGCTGTCTACGTAATTCCTACTTTCAAGTTAAAGAAAGGTTTTACGCCCAGGATGATGGTCTTCCGATGGGTTAACGTTTCTCTCCAATTGTAGCTAATATATACATAGAATGGTTTGAAACCCATGTATTTAGGAAAGCACAGGTCAAGCCAAAGTTTGGTTGCGATAAGTTGATGATACCTTCATTATCTGGAACGGTAGTGAGAATCAACTAAAATCATTTCTGAATCATCTAAATAATTTTCGTCCGTCTATTAAATTTACCATGAAAAAAAAGGATTCCTTACTATCCTTCCTTGATGTATTAGTAAGGCGATCCGGAAATACAGTTGAAACATCAGTATATAGAAAACCAACACACACCGGACAATACTTAAATTTCGAGTCTAATCATTCTGGCGCAACGAAAGAAGGTATAATAAAAACACTCTATAATCGTGCCAAAACAATATGTAGCACTGACATTTTGTTAAAAAAAGATGTTGATAATATTAAGGAATACCTGCGATAGAACGGTTACACCGAAACACTTGTTCAAAGAACAATTTCAAACTTTTAAAATAAAAAACAGCTTATACATACAAATCAACAACAAGAAATGAAAATCCTTACTATACCTTACATGCGAGGAACTTCTGAAAAAATAAGAAGAATAGCAAGGAAAAACGACATCAAAACCGCATTCTCTTCCCGCAACACCCTTAGAAGTTTTCTTACTTAAACAAAACCGAGTACTTTTAATGCGGGAAAAGAAGTTGTTTATCAAAAACCCTGTGAGTGTGGTGATCTATATATTGGAGAGACAAAGAGTACTCAGAATTAAGGAACATCAAAAATATACTGGAATAGGCGAGGAACAGGTGTTGCGGAACATGATTGGTCTAAACATCATAATATTAATTGAAAAGATGCTGGGATTGTTCTTAGAGAATCCCACTGGAAGAAAGTTTAAAGAAGCTTCTATTATTAATAACAAATTCCATGTTTATAGTAAACCTAGTTTAGATATCCACAACATTTGGCAACCTCTGCTTACTAACAGAAAAGAAGTCAAGCTCAGTAGACCATACAAATGGGCAGTGGCATCATGGATCAGTGACCCGGTTCACTTGAAAACGATCAGAGATACTTACTGTTCGCACTGTTCGAAACGTTGTGAAAAAAATTATTAAAGACAATAGAAGTCCGAAAAAAAGTTTTTGTTTCAAAAAATATTATTAACATCAAAAAATATGTCGCCTTTAAGGGGGAGGCTGCAGAGCCACAGCCTCCCTCCTAAATAGGCCTGTGACCATACCTAGTATTGTAAATAGAAATATTTCCATAAAAATATTAAAAATTTCTGAACGTGTTTCGGAAATATTGGAAAAATTAAAATTATAGAAATATTGGAGAAAAATTAAGAAGAAAGCAAGGAAAAAGCCACTGGCTAAAAAATTGATAACTTTTCGGATCTGTCAATAGTGCCGCCAATCGTTACCTTCTGTATTTTAAATTTTTGATTAATTATTATTTTGGCTTAAAGTTTGTTTTATTCGCAAAATTGTCTTACCAAATACCATTTGTACTCAGATTTTGAGCAGTATATATTTTTCCTGGTTTGGAATAATTACTTTCGAAAATGGAACTATTTTCTCAAAATCACTTTGCTCTTGTAAATATTCGACCAATTCTATGCACTTATGGTATTGCTAATCTTTTATATTTCCAATGTTTTCCAATATATTTTCGGAAATTTTTCATCATTAGTTATACCATAATAACTCTCTTATATTGTATGCGGTTTACGGTATTAAAACAAAGCTCTCTATTTTACATTATTATTGACCATGTACCATGGCAAGCAGTGAGAGACGTATGGCGCAAAAATTTGCATACTTTAATACGAATTACTTTTTTTCTCGCGGTAAACTCTGTAGGAATTTAAATTCGGAGAATTAACGTATTTGTTGTTAAGTTTTAAATGACTCCTTAACGCTTCTGACAGCTAAATACCACCGTTACTCCGTAAATTACCCCTAGTAAAAGGAACTTTTTTATGCTTAAGTATGCACTTTCTCTGGAAAAATAAACTAAACATAAATGCGTTTGCCTCCAGTACCTCAATAACTCAAATAATATATCAATTAGTAGGCTTAACCCCAATACTCATTCAACAAAAACCTCGAGGTAAAAATTCCAGATCGAAGTGAGTGGCGGCACCCCGATCTCCCCGGCACGGTTGGAGACATCATCTGGTATACAAATGGTTGTAAAACCAAGCAGGGAACTGGAGCGGGCGTGTACAGTGAAATGAGGAATTCACAATTCTCCATTCCAACACACAGTTTTGTCTTTTAAAAAGAAATACAGGGTGGCCGGCCATATTTTGACCCATTTTAATCGAGAATAACTTTGGAACAAATAAAGGTATCAAGATGCGGTTTTTGCAGATGCACTTATATTTCTTTAATGTTTATTCTCGTACCTTCACGATTTTATTGTGACATTCCATTAGCTCAAAAACAAAATGGCCGATTTTCCATTATAGGACAACTATGTTATTTTAAATGGAACACCCTGTATATGTTTCTATATTTTCAAAATTTAATCTTTCCCTTTAAAAAAATGTAACACAAGCTATGGTTATCTCAAAAAACAACGTATTTATTGACCTTCGAAAAATTGACTGCATGTCGACCAACAATATTATTTAACAATTAAAATTTGCTTCATATGTTACAAAAAAAGGATCGCCAAGGTTTAGGTTATTCACAAAATAATAGTTACAATAAGGTTACATTACTTTTTAAAAAACTACTGTAAATGTTGAAAATGCCTTCCGCCGACTTCGACGTACTTATTTAAATTCGAAAAAAACTTATTAAAACTATTGACTAAAAATTCTTCAGGAATATTTTCTATTATGTTTCGGATATTAATTTTTAATTGCTCTAAATTTTGGGGAAGTGGACTATAACACCTCTCTTTCACATATCCCCACAGAAAGAAATCTGGAACAGTCAAATCTGGTGAACGAGGTGGCCAGGAAATAGGGCCTCCTCTTCCAATCCACCGGTTTCCAAAAACGTTGGTCAGTGAATCCTTGGTAATGTTAGCATAATGTGGTGTAGCCCCATCTTGTTGAAAATAGACGAAATTCAATAGATTTTCTTCTTGCAATTGGGGATAAAAAATATTTCCAGCATAACAACGTAAGTCCAAAAGGTTACAGTTGGTTCATGAAAAAAATGGCCCATACATTTTTTGCTTTGACATACCACACCAGACTGTGACTTTTGGCGAATCTCTAACGTGTTCGTTATATTGTCGAGGATTTTCTGTTGCCCAAAACCTGCAGTTATGCTTATTTACTTTTCCATTGAGGTGAAATGTGGCTTCGTCTGACATTATTAGTCTATCCAAAAAATGTATATTGTTCCTTACTAAATTTTGAATTCTCTGGCAAAATTCCACCCTTTGTGGAAAATCAATTTCTTTTATTTCTTGTAACATTTGAATTTTGTATGGCTTTAATTTAAGTTTTTTTTTATGATTTCTTGTACTGTAGTTTTCGGAATATGGACTGAATTTGAGATTTTTCTTGTTGACAATGTTGGATCTTCCTGAGTTATCTCAGAATTTGTAACGTTTTATTTAGCAAATTCTCATTGTTTACTAATTTCTTTACGGGCTAAAAATCCTGTACTCCAGAATTTTCTGTACCAGATTTTAATTGAATTCTTGTGGGTGGAGCTTTATTAAACATGTTTCTAAATCTTCGCTGGGTTTCTTTTATTGATTTGGTTTCAGCAAACATAATAACACATTTTCCTTTTTTGCTTAACGAGAACATTTTGCGCTTCCTAATTAAAATAACTTGTCAAAAATGACCAACAATGGCTGACAATGAGGCTTGTTGCTGTTATGGAAACGAGATAACTTTGTTTCCACAGGCGACTTTTCAAAAAAGTCCTTTTAAAACAATATTCTTATTCGACATACAGTCAATTCTTCGGAGGTCAATAAATGCGTTGTTTTTTGAGATAACCATAGCTTGTGTTACATTTTTTAAAGGGGAAAGATTAAATTTTAAAAATATTGAAACATATACAGGGTGTTTCATTTAAAATAACAAAGTTGTCCTATATCGGAAAATCGGCCATTTTGTTTTTGAGCTAATGGAATGTCACAAAAAAATGGTAAAGATACGAGAATAAAATTTAAAGAAATATAAGTATATTTGCGAAAACCGCATCTTGATATCTTTATTTGTTCAAAAGTTATTCGCGATCAAAATGGGTCAAAATATGGACGGCCACCCTGTATATGCTTTACTGCGCTGTGCAATAGAAAATAACAGGGAAGGAAAATTTTAAAAACTTTAATTACAGAATCTGGGGTCAGGGGGGCACTAAAAACTGCCAATACTCGGCTGACATGGAAATGCCGACAAATTTTAAAACTCGATACTGTAAGACAGGACAAACACTGGAGATTTCATTGGGTCCGGGTACGTTGCAGGAATGAAGAGAAACGGAAGAGGAGGTTTGAGCTTGCGCTTGGATAGGGAAAATAAAATCGAACCGAAACAAAAAAATTTTTTTGGATAGAGCATCTAACGATTGACCAAAAGCTAAGTACCAGTAAAAATGTGGTTATATTCTAAAATATTTTCCATTCGAATTTTGGTTTTCCGAAAAAAATGTAAAACTAAATCAAACTGAAGTTTATATTTAAAAATAAAAGAGTTTCTACAATTTTTTTTTTTTTTTTTTTTTTTTTTTTTTTTTTTTTTTTTTTTTTTTTTTTTTTTTTTTTTTTTTTTTTTTTTTTTTTTTTTTTTTTTTTTTTTTTTTTTTTTTTTTTTTTTTTTTTTTTTTTTTTTTTTTTTTTTTTTTTTTTTTTTTTTTTTTTTTTTTTTTTTTTTTTTTTTTTTTTTTTTTTTTTTTTTTTTTTTTTTTTTTTTTTTTTTTTTTTTTTTTTTTTTTTTTTTTTTTTTTTTTTTTTTTTTTTTTTTTTTTTTTTTTTTTTTTTTTTTTTTTTTTTTTTTTTTGGCCCCTTTTTATTTTTTTTTGGGTTTTCACCTTTATAAATCCAATAAATAATTAAAAATTACCAAAAAAAACCTTTTTGAAAAAAATTAAAAACGTTTGAAAAAAATTTAACGGAATTTTGTCTTTTTTCATTACTTTTGCGGCCTTTTAAAACTAAAAGGAAATATTTTAAATGTTGCCAAGTTTTTAATCTTAACTAAAAAAAAAATGAATTTTAAAAAGTAATAATTTTAAAGGGTCAACCTTATTAAGGTACAAGTAAAAGGGTTATTTTAAATTATTCGTTTTTATATATTTTGTGCATTTTCCCGTATTAAAAAATGTAAAACTAAATCAAACTGAAGTTTATATTGTAAAAATAATAAGACTGTTTTCTACAATTAGAGTATTTACAATTGTTTATTGTTTAGCTGATCGAAGTTTAAAAGCTTATGTTGTATTTGGTATACAGTCAAAGCTCCTTCCTTTATTTGCGTTTTCAGTATTCGCGGATTTAAAAAAAAATGCAACCCATTTTTATATCCGCGGCTGAAGATTTCTTTAGTCGCGGATCTAATCGGTACATGGGCACATACACATTGATAAAAAGGATTCCAATATGTAGGTATTCATCCGAATATCCTTTGTAAATGCGTCGTCAAATGGACTAACGAAATTGCGAATGGAATAGGACGAGACGGTTTCGAACAGATAGAATCAAGTAACATTCAGAAGTTGCTTGAATCGCAGGAGAAGAGAATGGAGAAAGTGTTAAATTCACAGCCCATTGAAAAAGAGGCTTTAACAAGCAAGTTGAAAAATCTTAGTAAAGGTTTTAGAATGGCAAATGAGCTTTGTGATTTCTTTATGAAAATTGATTCTTCTATGGAACAAAGTCTTATTTTTAAGAGGAAAATTGCTAATGCCACTGCTGAATATCAGTCTAAATTAAAGGAGCTTTTAAAAACTGACAAGCAAGAAAAAATTACAAAATTCGTTATACCTTTGCATAAGCCTAAAGATAATAATTAATCAATATGGTCCAAAACTTCAATTAAATTCATTTTTTTAATATACTTTCTTTTTATTTTGTCACCTAGGAACGTATCCCCTATAATCCCATATAAATTACCATCCCATATTCACGGTTTCTGTATTCGCGGCATATTTATATAAAAAACAATTTTGGTTGACTTTACAATTCTAAGAACAAATTATTTATTTTTTAATCCGCTAGAGGGCACTTTACCTGAAACATAACATTTATTTCCTTTATCACTTTTTTATTTTAACAGATATCTTCAAACTGAGTATAACATGTTAGAGGTAATGTAATTATAAACTTGAAAAATAATGTTTTCCTGATTAATGTCGAAAATCCTTACCGTTCAGCCAGGAAATCGACTTCAAAGTTTTTATGCGTTTGAAATTAGTTTCATACCCGCAATCAAGTCGCCTTGCTTGAAATTAACATTATTAAGGGTTTGTTGTTATACCAAATATCAACTTAATCGGTTAAAAAATAAAATAAATATGCCAAAGAAAATTAAACAAAAAATGATATTTTACATCCATGTATCTTGATAATGGTGAAGATTTCGACATTTTCTCACATAACTTACTAGCATTTTTGTTTCAATGTAGAATCACTACCTTAAATTTCCTGATGTTGTTTTCGGACACCCTGTATATCCCGTCAGACAAATAAATTAATTACGCTACTGAACACTAGTAGTATTTTACCCCGTTGACTAAAAATTGTTCTAAATTCCGCAAAACTTCTAATCCTAATTTTGTGTACTAATTGAATATCAAAATACAATACCACTTCTTTTGACATTACTTTCATAGATATTACCTACAACACACATTGTTGGTCAACCCCATAACTTAATTATTCCTAATTCCAAGCAGGTTTTATTGCACAATCGGGATATTTTTTAAACAGCATTAAATTCGTATTACCTGATATATCCCCTTTTGAGGCCGAGTTAGACGACGGCCTTAACATTGTTATTAGACCCGCAATATCCTTATAAAAATATGCCACTTCTTACGATTATTTTTTATTAGATTTTGCAAAAACTTGTTCGAAGATTCCTTTACAGATCAGTCTTATGGTGTCGATCACGAGAATGCATAAGCACAGTAATTCTACAAAAACTTGTCAACGAATCAATCTATATTCTTTTAATAAAATAGAAAACACAGAGCGCGAAATGTTTCTTGTTAATTTATTGCCACTCTTTGGTCATATTTCCTTTTTGAGATGTATTAAAAGCACAGAGATGATGTTATAAGCTGACGTTACTGAATCAAAATGAATTTATCTTACATGCTGGTATTTATTTTTTTTTATAAGGAGTTAGGAGTAGTAAAATAAAATGCAAGCTTTAAATTCTTTAAATTTTTTTCTTGATAACAAGTAAGTTTTCAGAAATCCTGCAAAATTAAGTATATTTTATAGTTTATATTTACCAGATTATTTTCTAGAGCAAAATCATCCAATATCTACAGAAACGAAACAGATCAACAGGTCATCATAGTCATAAAAACAAAGCTTTCTCATAAGGTTGGTGTTATGATTAAGTTGAACAGCTCATTACAATTTTGCTGACGATGGTTCTGGTTCATTATCCGTGTAAATTTTTGGTAAGGCCAATTACCACTTCTAGAAATGCACCCAGGTTTTTTAGTTTTAAAATGAGTGAGCTTAACACCTCACCGGACCGACCGGTCTATTGTGGCTCACACCTTTTAATATTTCTCCCACTAGGTTCTGACTTCTAATGAATCTGATGATCCTATTGGGAGAGAGGTCCTTCACCTCCCCCGGCAACAATGTGTCATTGCCAAGGATTGTGAACCTGAGTCGTGCCACTGCCGGACACGAACATAATAAGTGCTCTGCTAATTCATCCTCCTCCATGCACAAGCGGTACTCAGCGTCTTCCTCTAAACCGATCTTGTGTATGTGGTATCTTAACCGACAGTGCCCTGTGTAATGTCTATGTGTCTATTAGAGTTTTAAGGTGTGTCTTTGTTTGCTCCAGTAGTCAGACGGTACATTGTTGTTTCGAGCCTATAAAAGGTTCAAGCTCAGTACCGAATTTTGCTCTGTCCAAGTTGATATGAACTGCTTGGCCATTCTATAAGATATCGATGACGTTCCGGCCCTGAATTTTTTCTGCACCCTTTTGGCAAGGAGGTCTGCAGATTCATTACCCTCAGGCCGGTATGTCCAGGTATTCATAGTGTAACCTTGTTGTTTGACCCAATTTGATCAGCTCTTTGCAGTTCCAGACGGTTTTGGAATTGCACCGGCTGGATTTAAGAGCCTTCAAAGCTGCTTGACTGTTGGAGAATATTTGGACTGTCTTACGTGTGTAGTGCCGATCAACCAGCGTTCTAGCACCCATCTCAACAGCATATACCTCCGCTTAAAATATAGTTGAAAGAAAACTCTGCCCTCGGCTTCTCTTCATATATTCCGGCTCCAACACCGTCTTTGGTTTTGGAGCCGTCAGTGTATAAGAGATGTAAGCCCGCAGCAAGTCGGTCGCGTTCCGACTCCAGTCCTACCCACGACTGTACTGATAAAACGCTTTAGGACCTAATTAAACCACTAGTTAAGTCACCATCATTTGTTAAAAACTCTAGACATTTTATTCATATTCATAAAAATGTTAAAATAGGACCAGACGATACCTATGTAAGTTTTGATGTGGAAAGTTGGTAAACAAATATGCTAGAACACTAGAAAAATCGTTAAATACTATTTAAACTAAGCTTGCAGAAGAAGACAAACACATTAGCAGAACGCACCAGCTTGGGATTGGATGGAGTGATGAAGTTGTTGGAGCTGTGCCTTCGTAATTCATATTTTCAATATGAAAAACTGTACTATGCTTAGGATAATGGGTTCTAAGCTCTTTTCAGTAGTAGCAAATATTTATATGAAGTGGTCTGAGAAACATGCAATTAAAACTGCACTGATCACACCAAAGGTTTGGCTGAGATATGTTGACCATACTCCTATTATATGGACAGGTAAGGACGAAGACCTCGAAGGTTTCTTAAAACATTTAAATTGCCTCCGACATAGCATCAAACTCACAATAGAGAAGAAGCAAAATTTGGCTCTACCCCGATATAAACAAAACCTATTCACCTTGGTCATTCTTCATTAGAAATAACTACCAACACTAAAAATGAAACGGGACCATCTATTTTAAAAGAAGAAGTATAAGCAGCAATAAGACCAGCCAAAGATGGGAAAGCTACCTTTTCCATGGTTCTCTTCCCCATTTAATAAGATCTATGAAATAGGAATTATACCAGAAGAATGGCTTCAGTCAACGTTTGTCACAATTTCTAAGAAGCAGAATGCTAAAAAATGCGAAGATGTACGATAAGCCTAATAATCTTCACACTTAAGATCATCCACTGTAAAATTTACAAGAAGCTGGAGGAAAACATAACAGATACCCAGTTTGGCTTTAGAAATGGATGTGGGACAAGGGGAAAATTTATTTACCAAAAGTCAATGCAGCGATGTTTTTGAAACCAAAATGTATACGCCTGTTTTATTGACTATAAAAAGATCATAAAATAAGAACGCAACTAATAAAACACAAAAAAAACCTAGATAAAAGATATAAAAAATAATAGAAAAAAAGTACCTAACCAAAAATTCTGCCCCCTCCCAAACTGAACGCAAAACAGTGGAAATCAAGAAGGAGCAAAAAGGGGTTTCTTTCAGCCTTTTCTTTAATCTCTATTCGAAAATTTTCACCAAACCCCTTTAAAAATGCCGGTGGAATTGGCATACTAACAATTTTGGGAAAAATGGTCTGGCACTAATGTTAAGAAGACCAAATAATGATTGTCCCAAGACTAAACAACGAACGAACTTGTATGTGGAAGACGAAAACTGAAAAATAAGAAGGTATGATACCTAGGGGGAAATTTTCCGACTACCCAAAAAAAAGGATTCGCATTGAAAAGGCCCCGTGCATTCTTTGGAAGATCAAGAAGTTTGTAGTCGCGATCTGACCTGGACCTAAAAATTGGTTGCTCAAATGTTATGTATTTCCAGTTTATTTTATGGGAGAAACTTGGACCCTCAACGTGCATTGCGAGGGGAAAACGGGGCCCTTCGAGTGTGGACCTACCGTCGGATGTTGAGAATACAGGGAAAACATGGGACAACGTGAAGGTTCTGAGAAGAATGAAAAAAAGGAGAGGTCCTACACGAATAAAAAAAAGGAAATTGAATATCTACATCAGAAGTTAAAAATTGAGATTCTGCAACCCCAAACCCAGGCAAAAAATTGGGGAAAAAAAGATTGTGGGAAAAGAAGAATATCTTGGCTTGGGAATATGCGAGAATGGTTCAATGCCCGTCATCCGACCTATTCAAGGCAGCAGCTTCCAAAATCATAATAGCAATGACGATAGCCATCCTCCGAAAGGAAACTGTACATGAAGAAGAAGATTCACATTGAACAATACTTATACCAAAATTCTAACCCTTTCAAAAAAATGAAACAATGGGTCATAAGTACTCTATATAATGCGCAGCAACTTTAGGTAATAGTTAGCAACCTCTAAAACAAATAACTAATATAACCAGGGATCTTAGGCACAACAGAAAAACCTAATATTTATCCAATTCCTTATATTAATGAAACTTTAAAAAACATTGCGGAAAAGTGTAATATTAAAACCGCATTTAAATCCCAACCCACTCTAAGAACTACAATTACTCAGACAATGGGAAAAATTTTGAACAGAAATGTATCACAAATTTTCTGTGAAAATGGTGGGAATATTGAACAAAATACCCCAAATTACAGTTAAAGAAAGAAAAAACATAATATAAGAATAATCTAGGGAATGTTTCTGGAATTGTGTAGAACTTTAAGATATCTATAGAAAGGCCGAAGTAAATCATTGTGTGTTAGTTATAAGTGAGTAAGTGAACGAGTTAAAAATAAAAAGTCTTAAGTAGTAAATAAAATACAGTAAAGTGTTACAGGGTGTTTTAATTGTCAGACCCACGTACGGCAAAGTTATTAAACCATAACAGTATGTAAACTTATTTGGCTTAAAAAAAAAGTAAAAACAACATTATTTTCAGCATAACTAACTTAACGACGTCTGTTTTTTGCCCAACCCCGTGTTTCGACACAGCAAGTCTTTATACCAAAACGGGCTAAAAAATTGTCATACATTTGGGACAAATTTGGGT
>JAHBCN010019857.1:0-15629 GCA_019359885.1 Listronotus oregonensis
AGGTATATAACCCCCAGAAAAAAGGGAAATTTTTTTTTTTTTCAATTAAATAAAGTTTAAATTTTTTTTAGTAAATTTTTTTAAAAGTGGATTGGTAGGGGACAGTTATTGGACCAAAAAAAATTAATTAAATAAATAAAATATCCGTGCCACTAGGTTATCCCCCATTATTTTAAAGGGCAAATGTATATTAGTTTTTTTTTTTAATAAATAGAATTTTTTTAAATTTAAATTTTTTAAAAATGGATGGGAGCTGGTATATTTACTTAACAATAAAATTTTTTATTAAAAAATTTTTTAATGATTAAAATTTTTTTTTTGTTTATATCTCCTTTATTACTTATTTTATTAAAAATGTGTTTTAAATTTTTGTTATAGAGCTAACCAAAAGGCATTTTTTTTGTTTTGTTATATTTTTTCGTGATTCTTTAAGTTTTTAAGATATTTAAGTTTTCTTTTTTAAATTTAAATCGTTAAGACCTCAAAAATTAAGAGGGCTACAAAAATTTATAAAAAAAAAAACTTATTAGTTTTATTGACCATTAATTTTGACTATAAAAATTTTTTTCCAAAAAATCAGTAGTTTTTTTTTAAAATTTTTTAAAAAACTGTTTTTTACAATTTTTTTTAAGGAAAAAAAAAATGAATTTGAACCCGTTGACTAAGGCAGCAGGGGGTTTTGAATTGACTATAGTTCATTAATATAAAAAATCTTTTGGGGGACCTTAAATCTTTTAAAGTTAAAAAAATAATTTTTGCTTATAAAAAAAACTTTTTTATTTTAAAAAATGTTTGATGATTTACTAAAAATAGGGTTTAAAAAAGTACTTGTAAAGACGCTTCCTTTAATCTATCGAAATCAAAATCGCCCGTTGGTTGTCAAGATACAGGCTGCCAAGGTTGGAGAATTTATAGATAATAATAAATATCAGCTTCTAGCATAGGGAAATTTTTAAATTCATATTTTTATTTATATTTTACTAATAGGAAAATTTCAGAGCAAAAAATGTTTTTTCATTTTTTTAAACAATTATTTGCCTTACGTTTGTAAGGGGGGGTTTTATTTTTCCCCAGAAACTGCAGACTTTTGAAAAAAAATTTTGGGAAAAAAAGTTTTTTGATAAATTTATGCTTTTAAATTTAATTCCCCCTTTCAATGCCCCCCAAATTTTTCCCCCTTTTATTTCCCTTTAAAATTTTAAAAATTAAAACCCTTTTAAAAATTTTAAAGTTTGAAATTCCTTTTTTTTTTTTTATAAAATACAAAAAGCTTTAAATTTTGTTATTTCCCCCGGAAATTTTTTTTTAAAATTTAAATTGAAAAGGCCTTTTGGTTAAGTTATCAAAAATTTAATTTTTTTAAAAAAACCCCCTTTTTTAAAATTTTTAAAAATTTATTAAAGATTTAAAAACCTTTTTAAATTATTAAAATTAGGTTTATTTCCCCTTTTTCCAAACTTATTTATTTTAAAATTTCAAAATTTTTTTTTCAAATATTTTTTTTTTAAAAAATTGGGGTTATTAATATTTTTTAAAATTAAAAAATAAAAAATTTAAATTAAAAAATTTTAAAATTAAAAAATTTCCCCTTTAATTAATAAAAATTTAAAGTTTTCAAGGTCAAAATTTTAAAAAAAAAAATTTTTATTTTTGGGAAAAGGAAAAAAAAAAAATTAAAAACCGGTGGGGGGCCGACCCATTTGTTAATATCGTTAAAATTTGTTTTAACCTTTTAAATATATAATAATAAATATTTTTTTTAAAAAAATAAATAAAAAAATAAAAAAACCCCGTATATGTGAAAGAAAAAGGGAAATTTAAAAATAAATTAACCCCAAAAAACTTTTTTTTACTTTTTTTTTTTCAATAGCTGGTTTCTAAGAAAGTGTATGGGACCCCAATTTAAAACCCCCCCCCGTACATAACTTTTTTAAAAAAATTTCTGAAGGCACCCCCAAAAAATCCGATTTAAATTTTTCAAAAAAAAAAAAAACAAATGTCCAAGTTCATTATTTTGGGGTCACCCCGCGAAAATTTTTTTTTTAAAAAATTGTATTGCAAAATTATTTTCCCCAAAAAAAAATTTTAAAAAAATTTTCCCAAAAAATTTGGGGGCTGACCCAAATTTTAAATTTTATTTGGCAAAATATGGAGGTCCGTGAAATCCAAAGGTCCAAAAAAAAGCATGCAAAAATTTTTTTTTGGGCCTTTTTTGTTTTCCCCATTTTTTTTTTTTTCAACATGGGCTTCAGAACTTTTTTTTTTGGGAAATAAAAAAAAAGTGGAAAACAAAAAAGTTTTTAAACAATACATTTGAAAAATTTTATTAAAAAAATCTAAAGGGTATTACAGATATTAAAAAAAAATTTTTTTTTTTTTAAAAAAATTTTCCCCCCCTGTATCTCAAAAGTTAAGACTTTTTTTATATCGTTCATAGAAGTTTTCTTTTTTTAAAATGGACGAAAAAAATTTTTCCCCCCAATATTGACGTACAATTAAAAAAAAACCCTGTATAATGAAAAAAAATTTAAAAAATGATATTTTTTTTCGTAAACGTTAAAGTTAAAGCTATTAAAAAAAAAATTTTTGAGCCTTTTCATACGGGGGGTTAAAAAAATTCAATTGTTCAAACTAGTCCCTCCCCAAAAAAAATAAGCCAAATATTTTTTAAAAGGATTTTAAAAATTATCTATCCCATTTTAAAAAAAAAAAAAAAATTCACCCAGTAGTTTAAAAGTTTTTAAAAACAAACGATTTCCAGTGTCGTCCCTTATTTCCTGTATCTCCGTAGGGCCCCCTTTAAAAAAAGGGTTTTTGGGAACTTGTCATAATATTTTTGGGGTTTTTTATTAGATTCCGAGAAATTGCCTACATATTCTGGGACACCCTGTATAGTAACAAACCTTTTATTTTCCTAATTTTTTTTTTTAAAACCAACACTTACAAAGTTATGGAACATTAAAGTAATAAAAATGGATTTTTTTCTTTTTTTTTACAGTTTCTTTATTTAACACTGGTCCGGACCTCGATTCTTGTAGGGAGTATGTGTGACACACTTAATTATTAAAAATCTTTGCCAAAACAAATTCTGCCAAGGATTCACGTGGTTATCTCCCGGCTGTGCAGTTGTTGCGACTTTGAATTGTTGCTGCAGTTTTACTTTCTTTTCTTTGCTTATTAAACTACATTAACAAAAGTATGTTTTCTTTTGCTGCAATTAATAATTTTTTAAAATACGGTTTATCCGTCAAAACAGTGATAAACAAATTTTATATAAAGAAACCCCAAAGTGGTGTAAATATTACAAAAATAGCGAGATAAAGAAAGTAAAAACCTTTTGCAAAACCTCACCTTCATCGTATCCCCGCTGAGCGGCTAAGAAATCGGATTTGCAAATTGGCTAGCACTTTTTTGGGGATACAGTGGGTGTTTATTAACACAGTCTCGGACATAAAATGTTATACAAGGTGTGGTATTTGTTACTAACGAATTTTTTTCGCCCCTTAAAATTATATGAATGCAAACCTGTGTTTTACTGAAATACCTATGGAATTTTTTTCTAGTTCATTTTGTATGTACTGCGCTGGTAGTTAATAAATATATTTTTTTGAACAGCTGTGAATTTTATTAGAAAGTTTTAAAAGTACTTATCGACAAAGAAAAATTATAAAAACAAAAAATTCTATTAGAACGTACGCATATAGGATGTCCGGTAAGTCTACAGCATATATTCAGGATCGTGTAGGGAAGGCCAAAATAACCCTAATTTGTCATAGAAAAAAATGTCGAAAAGTGCCTCCTAATAAAGATACAGGGTCCTAAAGAGGTACCTATCGAATCAGTTTTTTGGCTTTTACTTTTAAACCGACTTGTACAATTTAGTGAAATTTTAATACTTTATTTTGGTCATAACGACTTATATTACTACACTACGGTAGATATTTTACGTCTTCAGGGAATGCAGAATTGGACTTACCATTACACTGGTTGGGCTCAAGTTTTGACATATGTTAATTTATATACTTGGGTAATGATTTTTTTCAATACTTGGATACTTTCTTGTTAAAAAAATACTCCACATTTATTTTGAAAAATCAAACTATTTCTCCAAAAATTAAGTTTTTGTGTAATACGGAACAGATTATCACAATAAAATATTAGTCGTTTTTATTTTTTTAAACAATGTATCATAGACAACAGTTTTCAAACAACTAGGCAAAAATTCAATAATGAATGCTTATTTTTATAGGGAATATGCTGATATGCACCTAATTTATGGACAAGCACTCGGCAATTGTGTCAAAACACACGTTTAAAAACATTAGTTTTCAAAATTTATGCTATAATCAATTTGATCTTATCTAAAGAAAAACATGGAAAAAATAATTATAAGAAAATACTTCATACTTAACAAGTCTTTTTGATATTTTTTTCATAAAAAAGAAAGATATTATTAGTTATTATGTCAATAAAAAAACACAAGAATGTTTAAAGTAAAAGCTTCTTCTTTTTTACTTAGACAGATTTTCAAATGGGCTCCATGTACTTTAATGCATTTTCTTATTCGACGAATGTTTTTTTGTTGCAATCAAAACAACATTTCAAGACTATCTCTAATTTCATCGCAATGTTGTATTCTTTTTTGTATTAGCTCTTGACTGGAGTGCACCGGTCTCGAATACACAATGCTCTTCAAATTTTCCCACAAAAAGAAATCCAGACGGGTCATGTCGGGCGACCTGGGAGGCCATTAAATAGGCTCACCCCGACCTACTCATCGATTATTAAAATTGTTTGTTAAATGCTTACGTACTAAATTTTTAAAATAGGGTGGTGTTCCATCGTATAGTCTGTCTCAAAGTGTATCGTGTTAGCTCTTGCCTTCATTTATGGATTATACCTGCCGACAACAATTAAACTGCGGATCGGTAGGTATTAAAGGACAGAACATTAGGAACGTACGTTAATAATATAAAGATTTATAATTTATTGTTTATCTAGGTGAGTATAATCTTAAAATTACATTAAGAAATTAAATATATTCAAAGTTTTAATAAATTTATAACTGCATTATCTATACATAATTACATTTTTAATCTAAATATCTAAATCTAATTCTGTTTCACTATCAGAGTCATCATTGAGATTAATTACAATAGGATGTATGTTGTTTTGGATAGAAATGTAAGAGTCCTCAATTTTTATAATGTGCTGTAGTGAATTTTTCCAGCTCTCAACTGGTATGTTAGTAATTACATTTTTTATCAAATTTATAACACTGGGACTTAAAGTAGGTGTAACATTTTCTGCTCTGATCTTTGATTTTACTTGCAAACATTACTTTTTACAAATGCTCTATAGTAGGGATAGATAGCCGATTCACCATCCTCCGCCTCCGGAGGAGCTTTATATCTCGAAATCTTGACGTCATACAATAATTAGGAATCTTGGGCGAGGCTTATTTTAGAGTACTGCGCATGCGCTAAAAAAATGGCGGTGATCAAATGTCACTTGTCAAATGTCTAACCTAACATGTGGGGAGGGGCCCCCCTGCGCTTAAACACCGGGCCCAGGGTGTAGGCCTGGGGCTTAGGCGTGGGGTGAAGAGCCTTATTATTATTATATTAATCTTACAATTTTTGAATATTAAATAATAAAACACTCTGTATATATTAATTTAATTTATTTAAACCACATTGTACATTGACTTTTAGCAATTTTATACACAAGTTTAGTAAGTAATAAACTACAAACTACGGCAATAAAAATTATTAAAGTGTTATAAGTTTCATCTGGACGGTTGGCGATGGCTGGAACCCCCTGCTTTGCAGTGGTTACGTTGACACATGGCTTGGCGGGGGAAATTGCTTATTAATGTTTTCCACTGTTTCTCCAAAAGTATTATCCATATAGCGGAATTTAACCTTGTATCGGAGAAATGATTGGGCTGATGCTGGTACAAGTGTTTTAAAAACACCAACATGGTGTTGATCCATTGTCGTATATTGAAGTGAAAGCCATGAATTATTTGATGGAAAATCTTCGGTTTCTAACATTATTGAAGCAGCTGGAGTAATAGTGGCGCCCTCTCACTGATCGTCGCTGGCCGCTGACGGAACTAATGGTGCGCGCGCAGCAAGCCTCGCACTATGGGCAATTGATGCATAGTGCGAACTTCCCACGCGGTACCGCAACACGCAAATACACCGTTCCTCGCCACGGTTAATGCTCGCACGATGTGGTTCTAGGTATGTGTTCATCGGGCGAGTTTTTGATGTAGTTTTTTTCATGACAAACCGAAAGGATAATATAAAAAGTCATTGTGACATGTTTGATAATTTGAAAATAACCGATCTAAGACTTTATCTAAATTCTGAAGTTTACCCGTACGAGTCGATGAATTTAAATTTCGGCAGTAAACAATATACAGGGGCTTACCGAATGTATACAGATTTTCAAAAAAGCTATCTTGGAAAGACATTCAGCGAACCACTAATAAAATTTGTAGAATTTGACGAGCGTGCATTATTTGTAATTGATTGCTCTAAACAAAATGAGGCCATAAAAGCCTCTAATATTGATGTCAAATTAGAGTTTCAAAGTTCCGAAAACTTTCCCGATGATACCCGAGCATTCTGTATTATTATTCGTGATTGTGTTTTAGAATATCAAGCATTAACTGGTATGGTTCGGGAACTCTTATAAATTAACATCTAAACCCTCTCTCTTAGACAGTACTTTAATAACCAGCAAAAGATGAAGTTCGCTGTAGTTGATGTTCAAGGCTATTGCATTCCTGAATTTACTGTTAAAGAACTTGCAATCTACGATGGGTGCAAAATGTGGAGTTATATTTTTAAGCCAATCAAGCCGTTTCATGAGCTGAGTTTTAACCATCAACGCCAAATTAACTATCTTTCTAAAAATCATCATGGAATCCCTTATGGATGTGGAGAAACCTGTTATGAAGAAATTTATTCGATACTCTATGAAGCTCTCCGAGACGTTGACACTATATATGTTAAAGGTCATGTTAAAGAAGATTTCCTAGTTAAAATATTTGCCAAGATGAATAATAGTTTAGAATATAAAATACCAAACATTGTTAATTTAGAATTTACTTCCGGAATTGTTCCGAAATTAGATATAGCTTTAAGTGATTGTAGATTTCATAGTTTCTCTATGTGTGTATGTAGTGTTAGAAATGCCACTATATTGTATAATTATATTGTAAGTCTTTTACCACAAATAAATTATGATTAATAATAATTTGAGTTTTTATACCTACCTCCCAGCTCCCCAACATCATTAATCATCCATCCTTCACAGTGTTCATGTCTAAGACAACACAGTTAAAAGTTAGGTTAGAAATTTATCTACATAACCTCAACAAACTAAAGAAAGATATCAAGTATTATCAGGAAAAACAAGTGTTGCTGAAAGCTTTTGAAAAGTTAAAGTTATAATGGAGTGGGAAGATGTATTTACAACTCCCTCAAGAAGTGGTACAGGAACAGCGACAGCACCAAACAGACTTGTTCCAGTTCGAATTTATGAAATTAGTGATGCCATCAAGATACAATTTTATCAGCATGAAGTACGTTTACTATATAACGATGATTATTCATTTACTTTTACTCGAGAGGAATTTGATGAGTTTTTAAGTATTTTTCTACTCCATGTACACGACGGCTGGTGTGATTTACATGAAAACATTGGAGACAACTGTATCGATTATTGGTTTGAAGAGGAATGTCGTGATATGACTATCAGTGATCACAAAGAACCCATTTTATGTTTAGATGCTTCAGAAATATTATTGATTAAATCACATGTACATGAATTGTATAATTTAAATAAAGTTAATTATTAGTAGATTCTGTTTTTTAATTCTCCTAACCTAATACCCTATAATATTTAGACCTATAGATTGAAATAAACAAACGGAGAAACGGAGTGGAAAAACATTAATAAGCCAAGTTCCGCCACATGTGTCAACGTAAATTTTTGCAGCAGGGTTCCAGCCATCGCCAACCGTCCAGATGAAACTATAAACATTTAATAATTTTTATTGCCTGAGTTTGTAGTTTATTACTTACTAAACTTGTGTATAAAATTGCTAAAAGTCAATGTACAATGTGGTTTAAATAAATTAAATTAATATATACAGAGTGTTTTATTATTTAATATTCAAAAATTGTAAGATTAATATAATAATAATAAGGCTCTTCACCCCCGCTTGCTCCCAGGCCTACACCCTGGGCCCGGTGTTTAAGCGCAGGGGGCCCCTCCCCCCATGTTAGGTTAGACATTTGACAAGTGACATTTGATCACCGCCATTTTTTAGCGCATGCTACTCTAAAAAAACCCCGCCCAAGATTCTTAATTATTGTATGACGTCAAAAATTTCCCCAGATATTAAAGTTTTTCCGGAGGCGGAGGATGGTGAATCGGCTATCTATCCCTACTCTCTATGGGGTTAAACATAATACGGAGGAAGCCGTAAGACAGTATGCCCAGCCTGTTCAGCCAAATTATCACATACATATTGTTTTTTAATTTCATATGAATTTAGACCAAAGATGCGTTTTTTTTGTAACTGAATTCAAAATAAATATCATTTTCTAACAAATATTCCTGGATTTCAGTTTTTGAACTTGATAAAGCTGGTGCTTTTGTGTAGCAGACGGCTGTGGTAGCTTGCGTTATTCCAATGACAATAACACTGTTGGTTGGAATATTTTTTCAAAGATAATTTTGGGAAAACCCGTTTTCAAAAGTTCTGCACGTATCCTTATGATAATCAAGCTAGAATTCTAAATATTCTTTTTCAGACAACAGCAAGCAGTTTGGGACAAATCCGTCTTCTGAACCAGCGTGTATTATGGTAATGCGTTTTCCTTTATTTGAAGGTGCTTTCGTCTGACAGTTTTGACTGGAATCAACCCATCCTTTGGAGACTGTGTCGTGTGTATCGAACCATGTTTCATCAAGGTAAATTTTGGTTTGTTTTCTAACCTATATCTTTTAATTTCTTGAAGGTAATTAAATCTCCAAGTGCGTAATCTGTGCGATTCCATTATTACTTGTCTTTTGTCTATTTTGCGGTATTTAAATCCCATTTTACAAACAACTCTATGGAGGGTGGCACGGCCAATATTTATATTGGTTTCGTCTTCTTCTAGCTTTTTTTTCAGTTTATCCAAGGTAGGAATAACTCCGCTTTCATAAAGATAATATATTTTCCTTCTTATTAGGTCCTGATCACTATTGTCTATAGTCTATACGGTGAGATTTAAAATAACTCCCTTTTTTTCTTTGTTCAATTCTTCACTAATAATAATATCCTCATCGATGATATTGAGTTTTTGTAAGTAGACAGGTTTTTTTTAAAGTTTTTGTTTAATTAGACCTCTACTGATTAAAGTTTCATAACATTTTTCACAACCTGTTTTGCATCTAATGATAAATGATTTCGACGCGACATTATTATATTCTCGTAAAACAACTTTTTCGAAACGTACAGTAAAAACGGTTATTCAACACTGCCACTAAAATATTAGTGAAAATATTTATACGCCTAATGGTTAATACTCAAGAAATACGTGGCCCAACCCTGCCTTATGAATAAATGGGTTTACCCAATTACAATAGGTAATAAAATCGTTAAAGGTTTATTGGGATATGGTCCGTCAAAAGCCATAACGATATGCTTTGAGACAGACTATACATAAACCATATCTGATGTCTGGTACCCAGCGGCACATTGTCTAATAAACCGTTTGGGGTTTTGATGCAAGAACTGCTAGTACATGGCTCCATTTAATCTAGAAAAAACGGGTCAATAAGATGATTTCCAATAATTCCCGCCCACACGTTAACCATAAATCTTTGTTTTTTCCCAAAACACTACTCAATCAACGTTTTTTCTTAGTTTGTAGTATTGTATGCGGATTTTCTTCTTACCAGGCATGGTAATTATAAGAATTTAGTACACCTTCTTGGGTGAAACCGGCTTAATCTTTAAATCAAACAATACTGGTAATTTGGGGATTTTGCATTAATTGGTGCAAAAATCAATTTGCATGATTAAATCTTGCAGGATAATCAGCGGGCGACATGGCATGCACTTTTTAAACGTGAACGGGTGAAGCAAATGTTCTTTGGGGGTTTCTTAAACAACCCACTTTTTATCGTTTAAAACTGAGGTAATAGCAGTAGTAGAGAAATTCTCCTTAGTAAGTATTTTCTCTTCTAATTGAGCTCGTCTTTGAGGTCCTTCTCCTTCACGACGTGATGTAAAATTCCTAAAGTTGATAGCAAAAGGTTAGCTATACCGTTTGATTTTTTTTGTAGTAATATAAGTCTTAATGATCAAAAGTTAAATATTATTATTTTACTAAATTATACAAGACGGTTTAAAAGTTGGAGCCGAAAAATGATTCGCTAGGTACCTCTATCTTCGTTGGGGGGCACTTTTCGACATTTTTTTCTATGACAGGGTTATTTTGGCCTTCCTTACACGATACTAAAACTATGCTGTATACTTACCGGACACCCTGTATATACGATACTCTGATAGGTCATATTTATACTTTGTCCAAAAATCGTTAAAAGCAGAAAAAAAGGTTACTTGGTTTTATGACTATACAAACTAAGAGCGCACCTTTTTGAGTAAACCTGGGCCATAAAGTAATTTTAACTAATCATCAGTGGTTGTATTGGCATGACAACTTAATGTAAATCCACATATTGTTATTAATTTTATACAGAATTACCATATTTTAAATAAACAAATTAAATTTTTACGAGTAAAACAGTTTTTCCTTTATTTATTCAAATCGCTTTTCATCAACTTGTTTTCTTTTACTTATGTTAATAATTTTGATTAAACAATCAATTTAGAAAAGGGACAACTGCAATATTATAAAGTTTGGGTGTGTCTGGTCAAAATTACTTTTATCTGTGTAATAATATAAGTATCGCTCTATAATAGGGGGAGCTGTCACTATTTCCAGCATAAACTATAGTTAGTCTAGGTGGTGTTAATTGAACCAAACAAATTTTTATTATCATAGCTTCTGACAACAGTGACAACAAATTTGTTGAAATAGTGCCATAAAGTTTTATTAACGCATTCCTGTGTCATTGTCAAATGGCCCAAAAATCATATCGGAGGAAAATTGTGCCAATTGACAAAACTGAGTATAGGATAATCATCAGTGGCGTAACTTACAACGTTGAGGCCGGTGGCAATTTATCAGAAGGGGCCCTCCCTCAATATGAGAAAGTGAGTACAAGGGCTATTCTAATTTTCGTTTACAATTTTTGTTGATTTTCTAGTGGATACCTGGCTTTTAAATAAAAAAGCACGTTGAAATAACATTTTTATTTTTAATAAGAGATCTAATTAATAAAATTGCAATTTCCGGCTTTTTGTTCTACAAAAGTGTTTACAACAACACCCAAGTTCAAATTTCGGACCATGGAATGTTTGATAGATAAAAGAGCTAAGTTCTGTAACCATTATATGTGTAATCTGTGTGCAAATCAATCAACTGAAATTTTTAAAAAGGGTAACTTAACTCTGCAAGAAGTTATGATCAACGGAATTCGCTTTCTTCTTTCTATGTACGGAGCTCCTAAAAAAACTACCTGTTTGGATAAGCTTCGATTCGCATGTTTTGTTAAAAATACTCTTAATAATAAACGAGTGCAATTAGCTTATCTTCCTTCAACCTCTGCTTTTGCTCATCAACATCTATTTCGGGTGTATTATCAAGTTCAAGTGTGGCTTGGCTATCAACTAAACCCAAAAGACTGGGGTTGGAAGTTGATCGACCATACATTAGAACTAGTCCAGACTTTACTCCCACATGCGCCGGAAAAACTCCTCAACACAATTTTTTGCAACTGTAAAAAGGAATGTAGTGCTGAATGTGACTGCAAAAAAGTTGGATTTTTTTGTTTTCTAGCATTTTATTTATTTATTTTATTTAACTAAAATCAAATTTACAATTTACAATTCTTATACAATTATCTTAAATATATCCTTGGCATAAGAGTAAAGGCAAAATGAATCATGAGATTTGTGTGTGCCTCACTCATATGCCATTAAAAGATCACGGTTAAAACAAACGGTAAAAAAATGTTAAATAACTAGTAAAAAAGGTTTAGTAAATAAAAATGTAAAGAAAGAAAAAAACATAAATAAGAAATAAAAAAAAACAGCAGAATTATAAACCATTTTTCATAAACTCTACTCTCAAAAACTTTGAATTATTCACACAAATAACCTGATTTTTTTAAAGAATTTTAGACATTTTTTTACTTTATTTAAAAAAAAAGAAAAATATTAAAGGAGCCCAAATCATAGATATCATGACACTCAAATATTATAATGACATCATAATCCATGTCGGACTCAAGTAAAACTAAAAATTATCAAAATTTGTTTTTATTCCTCTTATATTAACACTTAATATGTTACATTTTGATTTGTATTAAAATCATGCAGAAAAACTTATATTATCCACAGTATTGCAAACTTTAGTATCAAAGTGTTTGTAGGAGGTAATAGGTCGTTATGATTCTTTTAACTTTAAGAAAAAATAAATATAAAAACCAAAACAATAAAAACTTACAAAGTCATCTATCACTGTGTATCTTTACGATGTTGATCCTAATATTTCTTCCAATTGTTTTAGTTCCGTTATTTTAATGACTGGATCTCCCTCTTTTTTCTTATTAAAATAGACCCACCTTGAGACCATACATATTTATACCCCATCTCTCTGCATTTTTTCGCCGCTTTTAACAGCCTGTACGTTGCAGCCGGCAAATCTTTATTTAAATAAATATTATCACTTTTGTTATTTAACCCACACAAATTTGAAGTAATTTTTCCCTTTACTCTTCTTTTTATAATCAGCTGTTTTACAATACCTTCATTTTCCAGGCAAACAATAGCTGCAGGTAGCTTGTTAAGAGGCCTAGAGATTCTAATATTATTTGCACTAACATTCAAATCATTCCCATTAATAAAATTTAAAAGTTTTACTGTTTTATCCTTGATTATATTATCAGTTTCAGCCTCCTCAAAAGCACCAGTTATTACTACGTTGCATTTTGTTTTATCCATCTCAGTTTTTGTAATTTTAGCCTGAATAAGACCAAACTCTTTACGAAAATTATCATTTTCTTTTTTTAATTCATTAATCATATTACCCATGACCTTGTTTGTTTGTCTTTGTTCCTCGTACATTTGGTTAATAAACTCCATACTCCGTTTTACATCAGATATCTTTAGATTTTAGCTCATAAATCAAGGACCGAAGATCAGCAGTTTCAGACTGCTGAATTCCTGCTGAAATTGAGAATCTATTTTGTTGGGAAAAAGTTGTCGCATCCGAGGTATACAGAGCAGGACGTTCTCCCACAAAAGACTTCCCTTTACATTTTGTACAAATCCAATTATTTTTTTGTTCCTGCATAAGACGCAACTCTAGCATGTACTAGATGTCATGGCCAGTTGTGCTCCAATATTAAATTACCAACAGCACAGGATTCGAATGATATTAACGAGGAGACATGATATGCATCGCTATTAAGGCAGTTTACTTGCACCCAGCAAGAAGAAAAGAAGAAGAAGGAGAAGAAAATAAGAAGGAGAAGAACAGGGACCGGATGAACGAGAAGAAAAACAAGAAGAAGAGGAAGCAAAAATATTAGACGATTATGATTCTGACGAATAATTTCCCCAGTTTTTTAAAAGTTACACAGCTTTTATCATTTTTAACACTACTTTTTTTATTATTCAATATTTTTTAATTAAACAGGATCAGAATAGACCGGGGAGTAGGTCTACCGGGGAAACCACATTAAAAAAAAAACGCTCTAAGTACACTACCTCACAGATGGCTTGGAAACGTGTGCATATAATGAAAAATATAACTTATTCAACTGTTGCGTTATATCTCAGAAACGGTGACTCCTAGAAAAAAAAAGTATTTTAACATTTTTTATGGATAATTTTATGTCCTACAGTTTTTGTTTTAACTAATTTTTTGATAAAACCTACCATTTTGCTGAAAAACGCGAATCGATGGAGACTTTTCAGATTTCACATATAATGATGTGCCAAACAATCCCACCAATTTTTAGCTCTATACGAATTTTTGTACCTTTGCATGTCTAAATTATCCGGATTATTGATCGCCTGGTATTTCTTTCCTTTTTTAATATAGTATCTTACTCTAGGAATTCGTGGCACTGTTTTTAAAATCCTTCCACTTGCTACTGTGGCGCGACCTTAATTGGCTTTTTGGACACTTTTAATACATTCAGACGGTTTTTCTTACTTCCACCCTCCATAGATATTTTAAATTTATTTTTAGAGGGTACCCAGGGGCTCAACTAGCCGTCCAATTTGGGAGGGGGTTAAGCCTCAGTCTATAATTCCTATCAACCAAAATACAGTAAGATATTGTAAACTAATTGTTATAGAATTTCAAGATGTTTGTACAGGGGTACCAAATAGCTGTTTTTGGGCGTGGTACTCAAAACATTATTCTTCTTCGGCATTCGCTTTCAGCGATTTCAGCTACATCAGGGCCGTTGTGTTAAGTAGTTTTTTTTTGCTTTTGAATTAACGTATTATGCCGCTTTAATAACACCTTAATGTCTTCTGTTTGGTCCGCAAAATGACATTTAACAGCAACTCCATTTTTTCCCTAATTTTAAAAATGTATTTAAAGTTAATACTGCACAAAACAATTTACTCTTTATACCTCTTAACTATAAGCATTAATTTTGGATAATTTCAGGGTTTTGGGGGAGTGACTGATGGAGTCCTAGTAATTAATAACTTCAATATATTTACATTACAAACGATAATTGTGGATTATTTGTTAAAAGATGTATTGTCATACTTTATACAATAACACCTACCAGGGTGATTTGTGTAAGGTACGTAATTTTTTTATTTAAAAGTTGAGCAATAAAAAATCTGCCTTCATATGAAAACCCGCCTACCTAAGTAATAACAATAATAAATGGTGATGATGCTGATGACCGACAAGCCATAAGTAAAAGTCATTGTTAATTACAAAAAGAAGAACATTATTATTAGTTACAATGAAGCTTGCTAAAAGATTTCCTCCATTCGTACGACCGGGTATTTTGCAATTATCTCGAAATTTTATTTCTAATAGGGTTTTTATCATTATTTTTTAATTTGATGTAACACAGCTCCTAATGGTATTATGTTTATATGTATTCTTTAACAGCCTGTGCAGGGTTAAGAATGCTACCACCCCAATTCTAATATTAAGATCATTTCGTCCAACGGTTACACCACAACAAATTCTAAATACAGGGTATCCAGATTTCGTATGTTTTGCAGGGTATTTCCCTTATTAGTAAAGATAGTGGGTTTTGTGGCCCTCTTAGTTTTAGAGATACAAGATGAAAATAAAAAAATTGCAATTTTGGGCACCACCCTTATCTTGGCTACCACGCATCCTATGAAAAATGTAAAAACGGTTTATAATATATTTTTAAGGCATAATCTAGTAGTATAGTCAGTTGTTTTATAGATAACGTATTTTTTGAGATACACACTAAACTTG
>JAHBCN010019858.1:0-15538 GCA_019359885.1 Listronotus oregonensis
TTAGAAAATAATTTTTTTGTGTTTATTTTATTTTTTAAAAAAAAAGAATTGGAAAGGGCAAAACATTTTACTACATTATTAATATTTAAAACATTAAATTTTTTATATCTATGAAAAAAATGTTTATTAGCAAAATGGATATATATATATATATATATATATATATATATATATATATATATATATATATATATATATATATATTTTTAAAGTGATGGCGGACTCATTTTCCCCGGACTACCGAACTTGGTTCCGACGAACCGGATGCCGGAATCCGCCGAATTTTTTTCTTTTTTCCTCAAAAAAAAAAAATATTTGACATTTAAATGTAAAAAAAAGATAATAAAGCCCCAAGGGGAATATTTCTAAATTTTTTCTTAAAAAGACAATTGTCGGCAAAGTATTCGGTTGGGTTAAATCATATCATATATTAGGGCAACCTTTTTAAAAAACCCCACATTAAAAAACCCAAAAAAAATTTAAAAATAAAAAAGATCGAATTTATAAAATTTTAAATTTTTTTTTAAAATCAAAACGATTTTTCGAATAGTTTATTATATGTTTAAGATTCTTAAAAATACAATCTTAATTTTTTCTAAAAAAGATTTATCTATCTCTGACATCGTATTTGGACCACAAATACTAATTTGTTTTATAAACGGGGAAATGGATCGGTGACATTGGAAAAAAAGGAAAATGTTATATTAAATTGTGATTCATTTCCAGGTACCCCAAAAAGGGGGTAGCGATTGCTGACAAAATTTTTTAAGGGGTTGAAACACGGGACATAAATGAAAATATTTTTTTAATGCTACGGACGTGGTGCCAATATGATTAAGGGCTGTAAAGATCCAATATAGGTAAAAAGTTCTCCCTTTTGCAATTGTAGTCATGGATAGCATTAAAATAAAGGGGCTTATCGATTTGTTTGCGTTTAAAAAAAATACCCCCCTCTTTGGACATTCTTCTTTACGCGACAATTTAAAAAAAAATTCAAGGGAGCTTGGTTTTTGTCAAAAAGTTTTTAAAAGATGTACCAATAGAGGAACTCTATATTCTATATGGGAAAGATTGCAAAGTTGAAAAGCCCCATCATCATTTTTTAATAAACAAGAAAATTTGGGTTTTTAAGGTTTAACCAACCAGGGGGAATTAAAAAACCCCTGGCTTTTAAAACCTTTGAAAATGACAAAAACAGCAGCTCTACAGAATCATAATTTCAGATGTTATTCCTATTATAACTAGTTTACGGGGTTTCTTTCTGCTGACTAACCTTTCATGGGAACCTAGGGATCCCAAAAGAAAACAGACAAAAGATTTCAACTAATTTTAAAACCCCAATTATTCATTGCTATGTATTGGACCCAAATTAAAAATTAGCATTTTACCGAAAATTTTTGCTCCAAGCATTGTTTTAAACGAGAAAAAAAAGTTAAGGGGATTTTCCCACTAATACCTGGCACTAAAATTTTTAAACAACAACAGTAAAAAGCATGATAGTAATAGTAGGAAGAACCAAACCCCATAAACATAAAAAATGCCTCGTTTGGACTTTTTTTAAAAAAGTTGCTACTCCATTTTCCTTAATCGGTAATGTAAGTATAGACACAAAAAAAAAATACAGAATTTGAAAATGATCAAAACCCCTACAGGAGAGAAAGTCTGACCCAATACATTGGGAAAGAGCATAAGGATGGTTTCCAAAGGGCCCCAAATTTAACGATTTTAAACCCCCAAAAATAGTGGTATTCGAAAGGTCTTTTAAATTGGTAACATTTATGAAGAAAAGCGTTCTAATTAAAAAAATTAAAAACTTGTATTTATTCATCATAAAATTTAAAAAAAAACATTTTGATTATTAACATGTTTTCCCCTTTTTTAAGAAATTTTAAATTACCTGTAATCGTTAATAAATGTAAGCTGTGTTTTCTACCCAAAATTTTTATTTCCCCCCATTTTTACTTTTTTTAAAAATTAAAAATATTTCCTTATTAATAACTTGAAAAATTTGGCCCCGGCAGCCGGATTTTGAAAAATCCGGCCGGACCAAAACCCGGCTAAATATATATATATATATATATATATATATTTTATATATATATATATATATATATATATATATATATATATATATATATATATATATATATATATATATATATATATATATATATATATATATATATATATATATATATATATATATATATATATATATATATATATATATATATAATATATATATATATATATATATATATATATATATATATATATATATATATATATATATATATATAAAAAATATATATATATATATATATATATATATATATATATATATATATATATATATATATATAAAAATTTATATATATCGGAAAATATCATAAATATCGGATTTTCGAACCTGATTAAAAAAACGGAAAAACTAAAACAAGGAAAAAAAAAAGTTTATTCTGTGAAGTCTAGGTTTGTTTTTTTAAAATAAAATATTTCCCCAAAGTAAGATTTAAAATCATCAAATTTTTCCTAAAGTCGTGTGAATGTAAAAAAAGATCTGTAAAAAATTTTTTTTAAATTACAATTCTAGACTTTGACGTTTTTTTTTTTTCCATTTCGGTATTTATTTAACCTTTTTTTTTTTTTTAATTTTATCGCATAATTTGGGAATCGCAATTCCATTTTTTTTAAGCTGTCAAATATTTTTTTTCTGAAATTATTAAAATAAATTTTTAAAAAAAAAAAAAAAATGTAAAATTTTTATTTTTTTTTTTAAAAAAGAAAAATTTCTCTTTTACACATTAAAAAAAATAAAAAAAAAAGCGGTTTCGAAAGCCCCAAAAATTCCCCGGGGGTTTAATGGTTTCTTGTAGGGTGAAATATTTTTTTTCCCTTTTAAATTTCTGCGAACTTTAAAAAATTTAAACATAATTTATTAAATAAAATTAAAAATTCTTCTCCAAAAAAAAAAATTGAAAAAATCCCCCAAACAACGACGTAATCCTTAACCTCAAAAATTAAAAACTCACCATTTTTGGGAAAATCACAATTTTCCGAAAACTCCCCAACCTCACACCTTAACTCAGGTTTTGTCCCATCTCCGTAAAATGCAATCGAACAAAAAAATAAAGAAAAAAAAGCAAAATGTTTTAATGTATTATATTATTATAAAAGAAAAAATTTATGAAAAATACCACATGTCAATATTTTTAAATTACACCTCTGTTCATTTGAATAGACGTATGTTATTATTATTTTTATTTATACATATACTTTTATTTAAATTCTTCAAATATTCGGTCCTGGTTATGTTGGGTTTTTTTCTTTGGCGATAACGAAAAATTTGGGCCAAAATCCTTTTTAGTTTTTAAAATTATTGTCCGAAAAAATGAATCAAAAATATTGAAACAAGCCTTTTTTTTCGTGTAGTTAATTACAAGTGAAGTCTTTAGTATTAGTTAGAAAACAATATAAGTTTAAAAAACAAAAACCCTTAAGAAGCTTGACTGAGTACGAACTCGTTTTTAAAGTTAAAATGAACTAACAACGAACTAAATTAAAAAAAAGTGAAAAAAAAAAATTTTTGGAAAAGCAATACCAATAATAATATTATAATATTTATTAAACTGAAACAAAATTTTTTGCCTACTTTGATGAACTGCCTGAATTTATCGATAATTATGCCCTTTCCCAAAAGGTTTAATATTAACCTTTGTTAGTTTAACTCATTTTTAAAACTGTTAAATTTAACCATTTGCCCCTAAACAGTAATTGGAGGCGGACAATTGATTGTAAAATTTCGTTAAGAAAATATTTAACTAAAATTTCCCTGATTTTTTAAAAAACCCAAAAACTTTTTTTACACTATATCTAATAGTTTATTCAAAAATTAAAATTAAAAACCCTTACCCCACTAAAAACCTTTTTGTTGACATGCTGCATGTTGTTTTTTCCAAAATGTTCTTATGGGGAACATTTTTTAACCCCCCCCTTTCGAAAAAATTGACTTTCATTCCTTTTTTTTTTTTAATTTTTAACTTAATAATGTTATGTTGTAATGCCCTTTAACATATTAAAATTCTCCTTTGCTGGCTTCTACTGGATGAATAGCGTGATGATGGATTTTACCAAACCCTCTGCTAGGATATTTGTTTGAAAAAAAATTTGGCAAAAAACCCAAATTTTCTTCTTTTTTCTTTAAGCCATTTAAATAATTTCAGAGGGCTTATGATTGTATTTCAGAAAACAAAAATTAAAAAACGGAAAAACTACATATAATTCTAAAAGGTCAGTTAAGAAGTATTTAGGGTTCTTATAATTATTAGAAATCTATTTTATATTTTTAAAGACTTTTTAAAATATTCCCACAGTCAGATGTGACTGGGGGGACCCCCTTACGTTAATATATCAGGGTTTTTGTTGAAAGCTCGATTTATTTTGTTTCTTTTTTGGTTTTAATTTGATTTTTTGTAAAATAAGGTGCCGGAAAACGAAAGTTCTACCAATTCGCAGAAAATTTAATATTTTTAAGAAACTAATTTAAAACTATAGATTTTCCAAATAAGACATCGTTTAAAAAACAAGTTTCTTTTATTTTTTTTTTGTCAAAAATTAAAGTTTTTTGAGATGTTGTTTTCTATGTTTGATTTTATTCTTTTTGTTTGTTTTTGGTTTCTTAATTATTTTAAAAAAGTTAGAGTAAAAATGAATAACAACGTTTGCAAGGTATAAAAATCATAACTGTTTATTAAACAATTATTTCACATATTTTATCCCCCCAGTACAATTTTTTTTTTATCGTTTTCTTGGACTATCAATCTTTTTTTGATAAAAACAGAAATATTAAATGATTTTGTGTTGGAAAAAAATCTCCTTGAAAGTAAAGCGGGAAAAAATTTTTAATAAACCCTGGTAAAGGTTATTCATGTCACATTTTAAAATTATAATTCAAAGAACCCTACACTATTCGGTTATTTCTTTAAAGGGGTGTTGTCTATTAGTTATTTATCATTTTAAGGGGTAAACAAAATTTTAGTTTCGATAAAATAAATTTTAGCACATTGTCATAAAAATTCCGGAAATCAAATTCCCCGGGAATTTTTAAAATACCATCAATTTTTTCAGAATAATTGATGAATTTTTAAAATAATTGCAAAAAAATTTTTTTTTTAAAAAAAATTTTAAAAACCGTTTTCCAAGCATTTCAAAAAATTGATTAAAAAAACCTCAACGAAAAATCAGAGGTTTTAATTTTTTTTTTTTTATCTTTTTGGGGGGAAAAATTTCCGGACTATTTTAAGGGGGACTAAGATCATCCGGTTCAGTTTAGTGATAATCGCGCTAAAAGAAAACTGATATAACCCCTTATGCTAGTTACTGCGTTACCTTTTTAAAAAAAAATCGCTCAAAATTTTTTTATCATTGTCGGTGCATATAAGGTTATGTCTATCGCTAAAATAAAAAATTCTTTTTTTCTTAAATATCAAAAGTTAAAATTTTAGGTTTTAAAAAAGATATTAAAATTTAAAAAAATTCCTTAAAAAACCCAAACTTCTACATGAAAAAAAATTAAAAAGGATCACGCTAAAATTTCCGATTGGCAACACTGCTGCACTCCTTCTCCTGCTGGGGTCCCAAATTTTTTGACCCGGGTTTAACTTTGTCTGACTTTTTTCTGTTTGAAAGACAATAAAAAAAGTTCTTCCAAAAAAAAAATGTGAAATGGCCTTCCCCTTTTGTTTTTTTCGTAAAATCTCAAAAAACACTATGAAAATGATCTGAATTGAAATAGAAAAAAATGCGACGAAAATTTAAAAAGATTTTCTTAACGGGCCCCTTTTTTTATTAGTTCGTTTTTAAAAGCGACTTTTTTTTTCCAATTTAAATTTAAAAAAAATTTCCCCGTAACAAAAAAAACCCCAAAAAAATTTTAAAAAAAAAGAAATGAATAAATAAATTTAAAAAAAATTAAAAAAAAGGAAAAAAGTTAGGCAAAGATATTTAAAAAAAAAAAACAAAATAAAGATTGTTAAATCCCCCCGCAATATCGCCCCCCGCCATTTTTTTTTTTGGAAATCTGGCCCCGAATTCATGATAAAAAAACCCCTTTTAAACCCCCCTTGTACCGAATCTGGCGTAAATTAAAATTTTTTTGGGAAAAAATTACTTCCAATGTTGATGTTGACTTTAAAAAAAAAAAAGGCCATAGCCTATAAATTTTTGGGGGTTGGGTTTTTTGAAATTATAAAAAATTTTTCTCTGTTCCTTGTACATGATGCAAAAAAAACTTAAAATAAACGATGTGTGTTTGGTAACGCTAATCTTATCAACAGTATTGGTAAATATACTGTTGTAAAAAAAAAAACTTTTTTTTATTGTTACGTACGTTTCTTAAATTGAACGCCCTGTATATTTTGCCAAATTTTGACTCTTTATTCAATTCTACATCACAAATGTATATTAAACTATACTTCAATTTTTGGGGGGGTTTTTTTGAGATAACGACATTTTTTTTAGTATTATCTGATTGACTCATGTAATAATTAAAAACGATTAAAGAATAAAAAAAATTTAAATTTTTAAAATCCTATAGTAAATGTTTAAACTGCTGACCGTTTTTTGTCTATTTTCTTCTTTTTTTATGTTAAAATAACTCTTTTAGTGTCAGAGTGACCAATTTAGTCCCTTTATTAATTACTTTATTATCTCAAAAACCAAAATAATTGACGTATATATTTTTACATTTTTGATGTAGATTTGAATGAAAGGGGGAAAAAATTTTGGGAAAACCTTCCCGGGCGTTAACTAAAAAAATAAACAACTTTTCAGAGCGACCCTCCTTTAAAAAAAACTAATTTGAGGACAATTAAAAAAAAAATTTAAAAGGGGAAACCTTTAAAAAGCCACACAAAGCAGATAGAGACTTCAAAATAACTTTAAAAACGTCTTGATTCCCCAAAAAATTTTTTTTTAAAACCTTTTCTGAACACTCAAATATATCTTTTGCGTCACAATACGCGACGGAAAAAAAAACAAACGGGGGGGGCCCAATCACAGATTCTATCAACATCTTTATATCTTCACGCATCCCCCCAAGAAATCTTTTTTTCCCTCTGAATTACCCCGCACGTTGAACTGGCTAAAAAAAAAATTCCCCCTAAAAGTTACATAAAAAATAAATACAACAAAAGCCCCTTTAAAAAAGAAAATATTCCCTTTAAATCACAAAAATAATTGCAACTTTTCTCATATTACACCTAAACAGTATAAAAAAAAATTTTTAAAAAACTACCCGAGAAAAGAAATAAAAAAGATTTTTTCCCAAAATTTTTCCCCATCCGTCCGGTTTTTATTTCACATTTCAACATTTCACAACAAATAACAAAAAAAACAGCCATCTAAAAACAACGTCGTACTTCTATAAGTAAGTAGATAGTTGACACCCCCCCCCTCACATTAAAATAATCGCGTCGATTATCACAAAACTATCGGGGGGGTTCTCGTCGTGATAAAGCGGCGCGAGCACCATGCAACCGTATATTTCTAGCGTCAATATAAAAATCTAATACATCATCTGAATGCATATTATCTGGGCTCGCGCCACGTTTATCGTTAGCGTTACCGATAAAACTAACCTTATTTTCCAAAAGCAAAACAAATTTATTACAAGCTGGTAAATGAAGTAAAATATAAACTATATATCATCAAATGTAATAAAAAAAATTTTGACTTCAAAAAATTTCCCCCTTTACACAATGTGTAGCATTTTCTCTAACACCTGCTATGTTTTTTTAAAATTTTCTTCAAGTCAGAAAAGGGAGAATTTTTTCTTATCATGTGGGCACCAGAATCCATAAAGCAATCAAAAAACGGGGGGTTCCCCCAAAAATCCGATATTTATTGTAAATATCAAAATATCGGGGGTTTATGATTATATCCGATATAAGTATATCAAATGTTTGATATATATATATATATATATATATATATATATATATATATATATATATATATATATATATATATATATATATATATATATATATATATATATATATATATATTTATATATATAAAATTGGAAAATAATTCGCGCATAATAGGGGGAAAAAAAAAAGTTAATTTTTAGGCATCTGAGAATCCAAAAAACCCAGTGTACGTTTCAATAGAACGTCGCGATGAATTATAATTAATTTAGCTGTTCGACCGGAAACGTCACCGCTTTGCGCTTTAGTTTGGCTAGTGGGATTTGCCGGTGGCTCGCAGAGCTCTCGTTCATTGCTTTGCAGGCATCCCCAAATAATTTTTTTTTTCGGATATTTACAACAAAATGTGTATCGGCAGAGTTTTGAAAGAGCTAAAAACCTTGTTGAAATAAGGAAAAAAATAATTCTTTCTGGTCATTACACCTGAGCGGCTCAGAAATATGAACAACATCTCTACAATAGGTTTGGTATTGTTACCCAAAAAGTGGTGGATTATTCAAACCCTTATTAAATAAGTTTTAGTTCTTTAGAGTTATTTTTATTTTCTGTTTTTAAATTATCGTTGTGTTTATTATTTGGAATTTATATATATATATATATATATATATATATATATATATATATATATATATATATATATATATATATATATATATATATATATATATTATATATATATATATATATATATATATATATTATATATATATATATATATATATATATATATATATATATATATATATATATATATATATATATATATATATATATATATATATATATATATATATATATATATATACACGTTCGGCGCTTGAAAAATTTCGAATATGATTTTGCGCAGTGTGTAGAAGGAGACGGAGTAGAGCGAGAACAAATTTCGCTCCACCCTGAGCTGATTATCGTGTCGTCGTTGCGCTTATCAGTCCGGTCAAAGTTCGGTTGCGGTCATGTTTACAATTTATTTCCACCTTTAGTGCAGCGGGATACAGTAATAAGTAAAAATGGTCTTCACTGTTGAACAAAAAGAAAAAAATTTTTTTTAAAAATCTTAAAAAAGGGAAACTTTCGTCTTAACTTATCGGTAAATTCATTTGGTAAAAAAAATAAATAATTTTTTTAAATGTAAATCTATAAATTAAAAAAATATGAATAATTTTTCCCCCAGTTAAAAAGTTAAAAAACAATTGGCAACAGAGCACCCCTGTTGTCTGACGTAATCAGCTGTAATTTGCTCACCGGCCGGCAGCGATATTTTTTTTTTGTTTTTAAATGGGAAAAAAAAATGCCGATATTTTTTAAATTTTTCCACAAACGAAAAAAAATTCCAAAAATTTTTTTAAAAACGGAATGTGTGAAGAAAAACTTATTCTTTAAACAAAATAAGAAAAGTGCTTTTTTAAAACATAATAATTGTAAATCGGGAAAATATGCCGATATGTTTTTAAATTTCAAAAAGGGAGTGCAAATGAAAAAAGATTTTTAAAAAGGGGAAAGTTTGCAACCGAAAATCTTATTTTTAAAAACAAAATAACAAAAGTGCTGTTTTAAAACATAATAATTTTTTTTTTTAAAAATTTTTATTTAGCCTATTTTTTGGTAAGTACAACTATTTTTTAATAACAAATTAAAACCAAACAATAACTATTTGTTGTTTTTTTTAAATTTAATTTCATAAAATATCAAAAAAATTAAAGTAATTTTTATTATTTGTTTGTAAATAAACATCCCTTAAAAAAAAATAAATATGAAAACCATCGCAAAAAATCTTCGTCGGTCGACCCGCATTCGAGGAAACAGGCGCCGTGGTTTCCAAAAATTTTTTAAAATTTGAAAGGTCATAATTCAAAAACGATTAACTTTTGACCCATATATTTTTGGCTTTTTTTACTTGTTTTTTGCTCCACTATCGTCCATTAAAATATTTTGCATCATACTTCTTACACCCCTTTTTTTATATATATATATATATATATATATATATATATATATATATATATATATATATATATATATATATATATATTATATATATCCTTTTTATATATTTTTCCCCAAACCCAAAAAAAAAAACAAAATTGATATTGCATACGGTTTTCCCCTTACCTAACTTTTAAATTTTTTTGTTTATAAATTACCATTAAATTTCACACCACTCTGATGCTTATAGTCACAAATTCTAGATTTTTTCCCCACAAAACAAAATTAAAATTTTAAATTATTATCTTTTTTTTTGATATTCTGATAAGGTTTTATGTGTTCTTTCTGGTAATATACTCGATAAGATGAAATGTGTTGTTACCCTCCTTTGAGTTTGTCTTGGTATAAGAATTTTAATTAAGTTAAAAAATAATCAGAGAAAAAAATTTAAAAAATTTAAAAAAAAGTTTTTAAAAATTCAATTTCAGAAAATTTAAAAAAACTTTTTTTAAAATTTTTTGCACAAAAAAATTTAAAAATTCCCTTTTAATTGTTTTATTTTAAAATTGCTTGGATTAAAATAAGTTAGTAATTTAATACTTTTGGGAATAGTAATTTGGGGGAGTTTAAGGGGATGCACAATAAAATGGTTTACATTTTTCTGGGGTTTAAAAAATTTAACATTTTAAAAAAAATTAAAAAAAAAAATGCCTATCATTTGGCTAGTAAACCAAGAAAAAAACTGTTATTAGAATTTTGGAAAATAAAACAAAAACCCAAAATATTCTAAATGATCAGGATAATAATTTACAATTATTAAACCTTTTTAGTGAATAATTGTGTAGAACGATGTTTAGATTAAATAAGAATCCCAATATCCATTTGATCATTGATAATTACTAGCCAAAAAAAAGAAACCTTTTTTTGCATTCTTAACTAATTTAAATTTCTAGTCCCAAGAAGATAATGTGAACAAACATATATCACACATTGACAATATAAGTGGAATTTCGAAATCAAAAGTGTTCTATTAAACTTAGTAACTATTTTTATAAAGTATAAATAAACCCAAAAAAAATTTTTTTCAACACTTATTATCTTTTTCTATTTAAAAAAAAAAAAACGGTTTTAACTGTAAATCTTTTAGTCGTCTTCAGGAAAATATAAAGTAACATGATGTAGTAGACACGAAAAAAATGCTCAAAAGGGTTAATCAAAGAAATTTTTACCATTTAAAAACTTTTTAATTTTTTTTTTTTTAATTTTTTACCCTGCGCAGAAAGGCAAAAGTTTTCTAAACTCATAGGCATATTAAACCACATCTAAAGAACATCTTTTCTTTTGATGTTATGGAAAATTTAAAAAAAAATATTTTTGGTCAAAATTTTTTCATACGAACGAAAATAGTAAGCCAGAATATTTAAGGGGAAAAAAAAAATTTAAATACCAAATATATTTTGTATAAGTAAAAAAAAAAATTTTTTTTTTTTTTCATTTTTCCCCTTTTTTTTGATAATAGTTAACATAAAAAAACACTTTTTTCCCCAATTGTAAGTTAAAATTAATCCAAATTTTGACACTAAAAAAAAAAAAAATAAATCGTTGTTAAATTTTTTGCTCTCTCCAGTTGTAATTCCCCTTTTGAACCCCACTCAATAACTCAAAAAACAAGATCAAGGCCCAAAATTTTTTAACGCCCTCGCCTCCATATCACAATCTCTGTACAGTTTTTTTTTTTCTGATTTCACAAAGGCTTGCGATTGCCTGAACGAGATATTCTTTCACTTCGGGGGGGTTTTTTCCCGGTAGCCGTTCCCCGCATTATAAAACGCCCGTAAAAATTCCCCAAAACGAAAATTTACACAATCAGTTGAAAAATGATAGCTGTATTTAAAAGGCGTTATTTTGAACACTCTATATTAAATGGTATACTTATACTTTTCAGTTATGAAGGCACATTATTTAAGTATTTAGCTGTCTTTTTTAAAAAAAGCGATTAAAAATATTATAATTTAAATTTTTTTTAAAAAGTCTGACCTCAAATCTTATTTAGGCTTAAAATTTCTATGGGCGCTCAAGATACTAAATATAACTACAGGGTGGAAAAAAAGTTATTATTAAAATATCTAAAGCACTTTGACATTGTGTGTCTGCTGTTATGACGGCAAATTTAAAAAATTTGATATAAAATGCCAAAAGTGTGGTTAGGGGTAAATATTAAGAAAACTTATTGCCCCAAAATGTATAAATTTAGTTTTTGGCTCATTTACCAAATTTTAATGAAAAATATAAAAATTTGGTAATGGGCAAATTGCCGCGCGATTCTAAAAATTAGCTTTTTTGAAAACCATAAATTAAAAACCCTAATTCGAATTAAACATCTTTTGCAAGTTCTGCCCCGCCGTTTGATTTCTAGAATCCGGTTTTCAGGAAAACTTTCACTTTTTTTTTACACCCCCCATATTTTACTTCAAATTACACAAACAAATTTTTTTTTATCAACTCTTATAACCCCAAAAATTTTTTTACATCACCCTTAGAAACTTTAAACCAAAATCTCGTAGCGACAACCGAAACAAATACCAAAAAAAATTTTTTTTCGTAAAAACCCCGAAACTATCGTTTAAAACATCCCAACCCCAAAATTAAATCTAAATCAAAACCCCCCAACTTTCCCCTTTTTTCCCCACCCTTACCTCCCCTGAAAATCAATTTTTTAAAACACTCGTGGAGGTTCAGAAAAAGGGAAGTAGCCAGCGCTAACTAATTCTGCGAAAATTTGACTCCAAGGCCTTAAAATGGTTTTGATGGAAAAAAATTTTATAAAATATAAGCTTGCCAAACTTTTTTTTAAAAACTAACCAATTAATCGATTTTTCCCGGACAACCGGAAGTTATTCCTTTAAAAACCGGGAAAGGGGTAACTTCCGGTTAAACCGGTTACTTCCGTTTAAAAAAGGCGTTACTTCCGGTGAAACAGGATGTTGCTCCCCCCCCAAAAAAGGGTGTTACTTCCGGTTAAAAGGATGTTACTTCCGGGAAACCGGAAACAGTTGAACCCAAAAATTTTTTTCTGGTTAAAAAAGAAAAAAAAATTTTTTTAAAAATTTTTCAAAGCGTCCTGCAATCCCCTAAAAGAACAGATCTTAAAATATCGCCAACAAAGCACGGTAACATCATAGCAGTAGCAACAACCAGCGACTTTAACCTTCTTGTCAATCACCCTCGGTGCTCGGGGTCGCTCAGACACGAAAAAACTTTCCCCCCGAACTGCTTTTTCCCCGTCCTCGACGCTGCTTTTACGCCGCTTGGCTGTCGTCGCTCAGGCTGTCTTGGTGTCCTCGCTCGAGGAGGTGCCGAACGCGTCCTCCGGGCCAATCGCGCAGGTACGGGTCGTAGGGCAGCAGGAAGGGAAGGTGGCCGGCGTCCGGGGAAGGCCGCCGGGCCCGTGATGTCATTCATCTTTTTTTTTTTCTCGTCTGAAAAAAAATGGGGCGGTTGTATGCGGGGTTTATTTAATTTATGCAGAACATGGTAACTAAACTGAGATATCAATGTGACATAAGCCATAAAAAAAATTTTTATATTGTGGGTTAGTTTGAAAAAATTGACAATTTTCATGCTGAGAAGATTCTAGAATAAGAACTTGGACATTTATTTTTTTCACATATACTAAAGATCAATGACTAAAAATAATTTTTTTTAAAATTTTAAATTTTTTAAAAAAAAATTTTTTAAATAATATTTGTAAATTTTATGGCCTCTGTGTTTAGATAGCTCTCAAAATACACTAATGGAGAAAAATACTAGTCCTTGTTCCAAAAAAAGGGGGGGGCCCCATTTTGTCAACTTTCAGGCAATTTAAAACAAATTTTGTCTTTTTTTTTCTATTTTTTTTTAATTTAAAATTGTGATTGTCCAAAAAAAAAAAATTTTGCTTTGATATCCTAAAATTTGGTTCTAAAGCTGCCCCTTTTTTGGGGGGGAAAAGCCCTTTTTAAAGTTAACCAAACCCCTCCTTTTTGGGTATCAAATACAAAATTTTAAAAATATAATTCTTGAAATTTCCCCGTCAAACTTGTAAAGGAGGGGATGTTAAGCACGACTGGAAACATTATCGAGAGCATTAAATAAAAAAAAAAAAATTTTAAAAAAGGGGGAAATTTTTTAAAGGTTTTTTTAAAGGGGGGTATTTTTTAAAGGGCCCCCCCAAAACATCGTTTTTTTTTTAAACAGTTTTAATCGGTTTGGGGAAAAATCCAAAAATTGCCAGTTTTTTGGGGGGGAAAAACCCAAAACCCAACACCGTCGGTGAAAATTTCTGGCTTCACTTGAAATCTTAATCGTCGATTCGTCCGTTTTATTTAAGAACGAAGGGGTGGTGCAGAACATTTTCAATCGTCATTCTTGTAACAAATAAACACGCTTCATTTACGTTTTTTGATAAACGACTGCAGCTTTCGGCGATTAAAACGGTTTTAAAAAAATTAAAATTTTAAAAATGGGAAAAAAAAGTTTAAATCGTCCCCAAAAAAGCGGGGCCAAAAACCCGATTAAGAAGGTTAAAAAAACGATAGTCTGTGGGACCCCCTTTTAATTAGTCGATTATAAAAAAGGGGTTTTTTTTTTGGAAAATTTCTGATATACAAAAAAATAACCCGGGGTTTTTAAATAAAAAGGGGGAGGCATAAGATAAATATGACCCTTTTTGGGGGAATGGCGGCATGTAGTAATCCCCCTAAAATTTGCTATTACAGCTGTATATTTTGTCTTTTTTTAAATTTTAAACCCCCTTTTTTTAAATGTTCAAAAGATCAAAAACAGGCATCTATTAACCCATTTACGATAAAATTTTACTAACAAAGAATATTTTCAATAAAAAAAATTTAAAAAATTTGTGACGGGGAAAAAATTAAAAAAAAATTCGAAACATTGCAAAAAATAAAAAAACCCAAAAAAAAAATTTTAAAAAAATTTTAAAAAAGGATCCAATTTTTTTTTAAATTTTTTAAAAATTTGGTTTTATTTTTGTCCCCCAAAAAAAAAATTTTCCAAATTTTCCCCCAAAATTTTTGGCCAAGGGGGGGAGCGGGAAACGATTTTTTTTGGGGGGGAAAAGGGGGCCAAAAATTTTCCCAAAACCCTTTTCCCCAAAAAGAAAAAATTGGAATTAAAAAATTTTTTTGTTGGGGGTCCCCCCAAGCCCAACCCAAAATTTTTTGGCCCAAAAAAGGGAAAAAATGGGAAAGTTTTTTTCCCCCCTTTATGGAACCCTTTTTTAAAAAAATTTTAAATTTTTTTAAAAAAAAAATTTTAAAAAAAACCCCCTTTTTTTTTTAAAAGCCAAAATTTGAGTTAAATTTACGGGGAAAACAAATATTTAAAACCAGGCAAAAAAAATCCAGCGCAATAATCAACCAATATAAAATAAAGTCACGACAAGACGCATAATCTTCATTGATGTTATCAACACCCTCAATAAAATTTTTTTCAACATCACAACGCCTTTTTTTTTTGGGGGTGCAATTCAACTTTATCTAAAACAAAACAATAGCAAACAAGCAAAATGTTAATTCCCCCAGTTCGAGAGTTATATTATTCTTAAAAATAATAATATATGTACTTTT
>JAHBCN010019859.1:0-15555 GCA_019359885.1 Listronotus oregonensis
CAAAATGAAGAACTTGGTCCAGCCAAAAGAACCTATGTTTTCCTGGTTATTATTTATTATATTTGCAAAGTGTACTCAAACCTTTGGACGTGTGTAAGCCCGATTGGGTGTCTAACATTAATTAACTTTTTGTCTTTGTCTTTGATAAAAAATAAACCATATTATACTTAGTCACAAATTTGTATTTAATTTTACATCTAACCTGTCTCTTCCTCCCCCCCACCTACCCAGGCACACTTTTCTTTAATGTCCTTACTTTACAGGTGGTAACCCTAGCTGCTTGGGTTGGTGCCTTAAATCTGTTTCTGGGGTTTAGGCTACTCCAATATTGGCCTAAAAATAACTTAAGACTATAAGAAGGCTGAAAAGCTATACTTTAGCCGCAGAGTCAAAACAATTTTATTCATAATAATTGGTGTAGCACCATTTTTTCTTTAAGCAAAGAACAACATAATGTCGACTATGTAATAAAAAAATGTGGACGTGACAAGATATTTTAATCAAGTAAACCTTAATCCGACCCTGAACAAAGAAAATATCTAGTAACTAAATAATGACAATCATAGTCCGCCATGATTAATTATAACGGCTTTAAATTCAAATCTTAGCTGAAATAAACTATAGCAGTAAACAGTTAATTGACGCAATTGAGTTATATAGCAGTCTTATCGACAATAATGGGCAAACCTTATTGATTAATTACGTTTAAAAACAAAATTAACGCAAAATGCAAAACTAAGGTTAGAGAATTCGTATGGTACAGTGGAACAGCTAGTAGGGGATATAAAAAACCGGTTGTTAACGAAAAAATCACCAGCAGTTTTATCGACACAATTACATAACGCAAGACAAGACGGCAGAAGTATCGACGATTACGCAAAGTTGATCGAGACACTATTGGTCGATCTAACGATAGCGCAGGCCGATAATAATACAGCCGCAATGGGAGTATTGCGAGGATAAACGAGAAAATTGCAGTAAACGCTTTTGCAAATGGACTTAGGAGTAACGAACTAAGGACTATAGTAAAGCCAGGAATTACCAAAACTTAAAAGACGCAGTGTTAGCAGCTAGGGAAGAGGAGCTAACAACCCTCAGTCTAGTGTGTTTCACATGAAGGCTCAAAAAACTTTAATTACAGGCCACATGGCCAGGGAAGAGGTAACAAAATAATTATCGCCCCTTTGATAATTATAGGCTAAACCAAAGGCCAATAATCTAAATTACCAAAAGGGAACCAATAATAAAAACAACAGCTACACACAATGTAATCAGAACCGAGGTCGCGGTCATTACCATGGGCAAGGTCGAAACAGACCGGCGAACCGGGTTTATTGTGCTTACAGTAGCGCTACAACCGATAATTCAAGTTCAAACGTAAGGCAGTTTTTTCGTGACCCACGAAAATAACAAAATATCAAGTTACAATATAAACGCCTTAAATTACATAAGTGTTAATTACAATGGAAGAATATTATTGTTTCTAATTGATTCAGGAGCGAGTATTTCTTGTATTTTTGAGAACTCTTTAATTAATAATGAAATAGTAGACACTAGAAAAAAACTAAAAATACAAGGAATAGCCGGATCCACATTATCTATCGGTACCACAGAAATTAATTTTTCAATTAAGAATGAAAATTTTTCCAATGAGTTTGTTGTCGTAAAAAATTTCGATTTTCATATACAGGGAGTATTAGGTGTAGATTTTCTTTCTAAATATTCAGCAATAATTAATTACGATACATTTTCAATTTCTTTAAAAAATAAGAATGGGATACAAAATGTAGTGCCACTACAATCCAAATATGATTATTTATTATACTATTATTCCCCCGAGATGCGAAATAATTAAATATTGTTACACGGATGAAAGAGATGAATGCGTTGTGATGAATGATTTAATATGTGAGGGAGTAATTGTAGCAAGTACCTTAGTAAAACCAGAAAATAACGAAATTCCGGTACGGATAATGAATGTAAACGAACGAGAAGTTAGGGTAAAAAATTTTCAGCCAAAGCTAAATAAACTAACAGATTACGATGTATGCAAGTTTGAAAAAAGTGAGATATCGGTCCAAAGGGTAGAAAAAGTGCTTAATCTGATACAGACACCTTCAGCAAATATCGAGGAAAGTGACTCAATCCATAGCATTTGTGTTAAGTATGCAGACATTTTTCACTTGGAGGAAGATCCTTTAACAGTAACCAATGCCTATCAGCAAAAAATAAGGTTAAAGAAGATGCACAACCTGTATATATCAAGCCATACAGATTACCACATGCACAAAAGAGGAAATACATAAACAAATCGGCGAAATGTTACGAAAAGGCATCATTGAGGAAACAAGGTCGGAATGGTCTTCACCCTTGCTAATTGTGCCGAAAAAAGCAGATAGTAATGGTGTTAAGTCACATAGGGTAGTGATTGACTACAGGATGCTCAATAAAAAGTTAAGGGATGACGAAAAGTTTCCATTGCCAAACATTACTGAGATTTTGGACTCCTTGTCGGGAGCAATATATTTTCTCATTTAGACTTAGCGCAAGGATACTACCAGGTAGAGTTACATCCTAAAAGCCGACCGTGCACAGCATTTATGACAGAGAGAGGACAATTCCAGATGAAAAGATTGCTTATGGGTCTAAAAATTAGCCCAAGTGCATTCTCCAGGCCCATGACAGTGACAATGGCTGGATTAAACTATGAATCATGCTTTGTCTACTTAGACGATCTAATTGTCTTTGGTAACTCTTTACAAAATCATAACAGGAATTTGCTAAAAGTTTTCAGAGACTCAGGAAAGCAAACTTAAAGCTTAATCCGAGAAAATGCGAGTTCTTAAAGAAGGAAATTCTCTATCTAGGACATATCATATCGGCAGATGGTGTTTCACCAGACCCAGAAAAAATTCGAGCTATGGTCGATTATCCAGTTCCAAAAACTACAGAGGAGGTAAAGCGATTTGTCGCATTTGCTAATTACTATAGGAAGTTCATTAGGAATTTTGCAGAAATAGCCCAACCGTTAAATAGTCTGAGTCGTAAAGGCAAAACTTTTCAGTGGACAGACGAGTGTAAACATGCATTCGAGACACTAAGGCAGGCGTTGGCAAAGCCTCCTTGTTACAATATCCAGATTTTTCAGAAGAAAACGAGTTTGTGCTCAGAACAGATGCTAGCGGATACGCATTAGGTGCGGTTTTGTCAAATTCAAATGACAGACCGGTCGCCTTTGCTTCCAGAACATTAAATAAGGCAGAAAGGCTTTATGCGACGGTGGAGAAAGAATTACTCGGAATAGTGTGGGCAGTAAAGCATTTCAGGCCATATCCCTATACCAGAAAATTTAAAATTTTAACCGACCATCGTCCGTTAATTTATTTATTTAATTTGACAAATCCGTCAAGCAGATTAACGAAATTTAGGTTAGTATTAGAAGAGTACGATTTTACGGTGCATTATGTCAAAGGTTCGGAAAATGTGACAGCAGACGCACTATCGCGTATAGTTATAGAATAAAGACTTAAAAGGAATGAATGAAAAAATATGTGAGAGTGTGAATGTGTTAACTAGGGCACAAGTTAGAGATAGAGCGGGTTTTGTATCAAAACCAGAACTAACCACAACCGTGGAGACAAAAGACGTACAGACCGGAGGCGATAGGCTTGATCACTCTGTTGTAGCCGAGGTTTTAAAACGTCCCAATGACACGATTGAATTAAAAGTAGTGTCTAAAACAGAGTTTGCAAAACTTAAAAAATTGCAATTTTACCAGTACTGTGATAATTTTATTTACAATGTGAATTCACAAACTATGTATTTTTACCAGAACAGTCGATCAGCGTATGACTTAGGTACATCGTTGAGACATCTGGACAAATGGTGCATAGAAAATAATATTCCGGAAATATATATATTAAGAAATGCAGAAAGTGCAGAATTTTTAAATTTACTAAGTAAATGTAAATCGCATATGTTAGAACTGACTATAAAAATAAATATAGTTCGGGATGCGGAACGTATAACAGATAAAAAATTAAGACATATAATCTTAAATGATTTTCACACGTTACCAACGGGTGGTCATGCGGTGTACAACGCATGTACAACAATATAAGGAAACGATATTTTTGGGCAGGTCTCAAAGGAGACGTAAGCCACTTTGTCAAAAACTGTGATAATTGCCAAAGGTATAAGCATTCAAATCCGAAGAAGGTACCAATGGTAATAACAAGTACGGCTAAATCGGCATTCGAAAAGGTTGTACTTGACCTTGTAGGCCCTCTACCTGAGGATAGCCAAAATAAAAAATACATTTTGACGCTTCAGTGCGACTTAACAAAGTTTGTGGAAGGATATCCAATAGAGGATAAGGAAGCTAAAACGGTAGCAAAGGCATTCGTAGAAAATTTTATACTACGATATGGGATACCTTGTGAAATCCTAACGGACCAAGGTTTGGAAGTTATGTCTAGCACGTTTAAAGAAGCTTGTAAACTATTAGGGATCCAACAGTTAAATTCTACAGCATACCATCATGAAACGCTTGGAGGTCTGGAAAACTCACATAAACATTTGGGTGCGTATTTGCGTATGCAATTGTCAAAGTATAAAGAAAGTAATTGGAGCGATTGGGTATCGTATTGGTGTTTTTCATATAACAACACGGTAAACACCTCAACACGCTATACACCATACGAGCTTGTATTTGGTAAAATAAGCAAAATCCCGTCAAACCTTACTAATCAAATCGATTCTATTTATAATTTTGAGGACTACCCATTTGAGTTGAAATTTAGATTGCAGACTGCGTGGAACGATGCAAGAAATAACTTAATTGTTTCAAAAACTAAGCCTATAAACTCCAATAAAAGATGCAATAGCTATAATTATAAAATCGGAGACATGGTCCTAATAGAAAACAAAAATGTAGAGAATCAATTAGCACCTTTGTTTAAAGGTCCATTTAAAATTTTAGATATTAAGAATCCCAATGTGGTTTTAAATGTAAATGATAAACCTAAGGAGGTACATAAAAATATTATTAAACCTTATTTTTAAGTCTTAAATTGTACATAGATACACCACAGTTTAATCACAAAAATAAACATTATTGGTCCAGAGACAACCCTCACCAAATTCAGCAACATAACAAAACTTTTTTGTAATTTATTAATAATTTAACCTAAAATATCTCAAAAATGGTTCATTCAAATATCATCAATGTATATATATTTGAAATCAGAAAAAAAGATCTTTCGTTGTAGAGCATAATATACAGGGTGTTTCATTTAAAAAAGTTGAAGTTGCCTATATTTTTCCATTTTTTATTGCGATATTTTTTTACTGATAATTTCAAAAGATAATATGGAAAAAATCCTACAATTTTTATATACAACATTTTTTTCTGTCTTCAAAGATAAAGGCCTCAGAAGCCACGTAAATATAATCAAAGACCCTGTACTGTAAACACAAGACAAAAACAAAAATGTAACAATAATAAAGCACAAGCAAGGCTGATTTACAGGTATCAAGTGAGAAAGTTAAGTAAAAATAACGTTTTAAAACATTATTACAAAGTAATATCTAACACCACCAGACACTTCCCGCCGGCAAAAATGTATATTGCCGCCGGCCAGACGCTTTCAAGTTTTCAAAAAAATTGAACTTTACATACATTCTGACGCTTGATTTGTATATGGGCATTTCTCTGTAAGCTCGTACAGGTCCCATACAAATGTTGTCCTGGCAAATATTTTTAACATTTGCCAAAAAACCGTGTTCTATTTCGAAGAAAACTAACTATTATTTTAGTTAAATAAAGAGGCCCACTGAATTTATACGTATTTTTCGGGTTATTAGCGATTTTTCAAAAAATCATGACAGGGGACTGTTTGAAGTATCAGGGGACTGTTTTAAACGTGACAGTGGGCTGTTAAGTGAGAGAGAGGATTGTTGTTCTTTAAATAAAAGTTATTTTACATTAATCAGTCATTTATTGTTTTTATGACATATTTTCGCATCAATAATAAACAAAGTTTTTTTATAAAAAAATAACAGAAAACATAACTTTCTTCAAACATTCATATCAAAAATTAACCTTAAGTGCTAGAAACTTTTTGTACTCACTGAAATTAACATAAAGTCTTATTATAATAATATTAATCATTAAATGCTTTATGGAGTATTCATTAAAATACTTACTATTATTAATATAAATATTAGAAAAGTCTTTTCTCTCAAATATGATATTTCACCTAAGATCTAAGGCACATAATAAAGTTTAGTCACAAAGAACTTAATATTTTAAAAAGTAAGCACTCGAAAACGTCTACTTGAGTAGAAAACTGATAAAATATTCTCTTTTCCTTTAAAATCAAGTTAGGATTATCCAACTTTTGGAGAACTTGATCAAATGACACGTCTGCCATGTGTTTATCATCTATTCTAGAGATCTGCACTTTTTGGCCACAAATCTTGAGGAAAGTAACATGGAAGTCATTTTCATCGTTATTTATCTCATTAATTACAGCAGCATAACGATATTCTACATTTTAAGCTGAATATTTCACAAGAACATAATCTCCAATATTGTAACATGAATTCTGAATGCCACTCGTTCCTGCTATATTATCATCCAATCTTTGAGGGGACTTCTTTGGCGTAGGTGACAATTCAGGCTTACAATTAGTAGATTTAAGATCTTCCGGTTCGGATTCCGTAAATACTTCTTCTACTGTCCATCTAGATTTTAGAGCAAAGTTGATACTGCCAATCTTATAGTGCTCACAAGATCTGCTGTTGCAAAAGTAGCTGAGACTTTTCATTGTAAGTGTTTTACATGTAGTTGGAAGGCCAAGGATGGAGCTGGAATAAACACCTGCGACCTGATACACATTTAAAGTGCCTTTAAAACCCTTTTGATCGGCCGCTTCCTCTTCCACTTTATCGACCATTGCCTGGATGTCTTTACCATCGATTGCGATACATGTGATGCCAAGACATCGCTCTTAGATTACTTTAACAAACTGATTAATATTATTGATGTCGCTTCCAGAATTAACAACAAAATCAGCTGTTCTTTAACACGTTGCTCCGATGCCATACGGTGCACCTTTTCCATGGCCACTTTCGGTGTAGTTCCATGTAAAGTTTTAATATCTGGAATTACTTTAGAGAGTTTGGTAGCCATTCTAAAAAACATACTTTTATTACGATACTGCGTTACAGGGCCATCGCTCAAGAAATGCACTCGTTTGATGCCACGTGGAAGAGTCTTGAAAATTGGTCGTAGATGTGTCCAAATGGCAGCAGGTGAATGGGCTAGGTTTTCGGAGACTGTGCAAAAAGAATGGATGGAATTTCGTAGGTAAACTACGACAGTATGCAGGCTCAGTTGTGCCTGGATCTGTTAAGAGTGTATTTTCTCGTACAAAAGTATTAGTGACGCTTTTCATTTTTAATTTTTTGGCTCAGTATACGGTACAATGTTCTTTCCACTTCTTTGAGACAGATCTGTGCTCACGAGGTGTCATGTCCTTTACTACCTTTCGCAAATCTTTTTCTTTCTTCTTTTGGTACTTTAACTTCTTCTTTTCCCTCATTTTTTCTCTCTTTTGAGGGTCATTTTTTCTTCTTTGATATCGTGGTCGCTCTGCTTCTCTCTTTTTCTGTAGTAATTCCTCTCGGGATAACTGCTTCTTTTTAGGAGCCATATCTTGTGTGTTTGATTGCCCTGTGTAAAATAAAATAAATTTATAAAGGAAAATAATGCGAAGCAATGATACTTTGATAATTATTCCATTAATAAAACAGACTAGCGGATAAATTTACACAAACGATACATAAAAACAATAACCAATACGCAAAATACACAGTCCCCTGTTGTGTAAAACAGTCCCCTGCTGCATTTTCAGGCAGAGGACTGTTGCCAGGGGACTGTGTATTTTGGTTAGATTTCACAATATTTACAAAACTGATTTAAAATAGTTTTTTAAAAGCCCACCGATCAATTTAGACATAAATAACAAAACAATAAACTATATATAAAGGTAATTAAAGTAATTAACATAAATATTATTACTTACCAGAGGACTGTGTGTGGTAGCGGACCAAACGCGTGTTTACCTCACAAATTACACTCTGACACTAAACAAAATAAAGACGCGTCGCCGCATTCGGCAAGGTTGCCAACTTCACAAAAATTTGCGTTTCGTTACACTAAAAAAAAGTTTGTAAATATTTCAGTTTTATTTTATTATAGATTTAAATTTTTGGCAGGGGACTGTATAGAAATTCTGGGGACAAACTTTACAGGTGTTTACTAAATAAAATAAAATTCATAATAAGACCTTCTTTTAGAAAAATAATATAAATAATTATTTTTCTTTATAATATTAACTGCCAAATGTATGTAGTTTCAATAACTTCTTCGTAAATATCATTTCTAGGCGACAATACAGCGATGGGGACAGCCAGGGGACTGTATTTTTAGAGCTTTTATCACGTCTAGAAAAAAAATTAAAATCGTTACAGTTCCTGAAACAATGGGCCCGTAAAGTTTCAGGGTTAAAGTTTTATTAGGAGTGATTTTTTAAATATTTAATTTTTTTTTTAATGGGTCGGGACAGCCGATTACGAGGTTACAGAGAATCGCCCATATATATGTTACTTGGGGCTAATTTCAAAACTATATTTGCTTAGCCAGACAAATTTTAAGAGCCAAACATCCCTCCCGACACAAAAAACATTCACCTGCGAGTATGTTTGTGTTTTGGAGCGAGTGAGATCTATGTGAACTGATTTCCCCCTCTAAAACTCAGTTTTAAGCTCGGTTTTAAGAGTATAGTAACATATCAAGTCATTTGAACTGCGTTTAATGTATATGAAAGTATTTAATAACAACTTGATAATATTTAAATATGCCATTTAATACTAATAAGTAAAGGTCATTAGCTATATAAAAAGGTATTACCATGGGCTCAGGTAAAAACTAGTTGCTGGACTTGAAGTAGATGCTGTAGATGGATCCTGACCTATAGAAATAGTTGCTGGACATGGGGTAGATGCTGTAGATGGATTCTTAACTTAAGAAATAGTTTGTGGGCGTAATATAGGTGCTGTGGATGCATTGGCGTAGCCAGAATTAGGGTTTGGGGGAGGGGCTGCCCATATAACACAATATTTCTTCGAAACAAACTGTATTTTAATAGTTTTTGTAAAAAATGAGACAAAATAAAGAGTAAACGATAAATCTATAAACCTAAGTGTGACAGCTAGTGTATATAGGCTTAAACAATGAAGAAAATTAATAATCGCTTAGTTGAGAAAAAATATACCCAAAAAAACAAACGTCTTTGGGGGGGGGCTGCAGACCAGCCTTCCGCCTGTATTCGCCAAGGTATAGATGTATCCTCTGCCATATTTTATGAATGTTGACTGACTGAAGGCGTTCAAAATACATATGAACGTTACACAATGAACCACGTTTTGTCTTTCACAAAATAAAGTACCTACGTCTGGAAGCCCTGGGATCTTACTCTATATACTGTTGAGTGTTGCCACAAAATAGTTTTACCAATTAAGTATTACATGATCAATTAAAATTGATTTGTTTGAAGTACACTGGATACTATCTATCAACCTCATTAAGTGGGTTCGAATTTAAAGTATTCTTTAAATTTTTAAAATATTTTGTATTTTATTTTAAAGTTATAACGAGATTCTAAAATGTCTTAATACAATTTTCTAACACAATAAAAAACATGTTTATGATTGTAAGTTCATGTTCATGAATACATATTTAGTGTAACAAGCATAGTATCTCATTCATACAAACGTATCATTAAATCCCCAATCAGGTATGCGGATATAAATGTTTTATTTATATTATAACTCTAGGACAATGATGTTAAAATAACAGAATATTCAATTAACATGATCTTAGGCTGTTCAGCACAAAAAATTTACTTTATACACAGAATAGACTTACCGATATTACCAACTTTTATATTTAAAAAAAATAATAATAAACGAATAAAGGTACTCAAAAAATTATATAACACGTCAGGCCATATTGTTGTCTTTTAAATAAAATATTCTTATATTTATTAAAAAAAAAATAAGTAGGCCAGTCACTGAACCAAAAAAAAGGGCAAAAGCTCCAGATTTTCCCAAACAGCATCGATTTTCATAAAAATTTGGATTTAGCTTCTACTTACCCTCTTATTCGAAATTGTTATCGTGCCGAGGGGTGCTTTGTCCCTGGAGGTGAATGCCACCCCTTCTCGGGGGTGGATTTTTTTTTATCACAAATAAGCTCGGATATGGATAGATTGACTAATTCTAAGCAACTTCTGTTTCATAAAGTTTTTTTCCGAAAGACATTACTTTTCGAGTTATTCGCAATTGAAAATGTCAATTTTTCAACAAAAAAATACACGTTTTCAGGCGGTTTTTCGCAAATAACTCGAAAAGTAAGCCTTTTATCGAAAAAAATAATTCCTACCAAAAATGTAGCTTATAAAAAAACAACAACAATGGTGGACTTATAATGTCCATAGACCCATTAAAAACGGTTATAGCCCGTTGAAGGTTGGTTTTTATTCGTCAAATGCCAACATTGAAAGTTTCAATGTAGAATAACCAAAAACCGATACATTTTTGGGAAAAGCTCATAAAACCTTTTTGAAGTACTTAAAAAAAACCTTTTTTTGTTTTTTATAAAAGTCTCTAGCTCTAAAATTAAGCGAGTTATGGCCAAAATAAAGTTGATCTTCATTTTTTTTAATTGAAAATAATCTTTTTCACTTTACTTATGTTTTTTAATATACTCAGAAAGTTTGACCGGTAGTGCCTCTCGAAAAAAAACGTTATGGAACAAAAGTTGCTTAGAATTAGTCAATCTATCCACTTCCGAACTGATTTTTGATTTATAAATTCCACCCCCGGGAAGGGGTGGCATTCACCCCCAGGGAAAGAGCACCCCTCGGCAACTTTGAATTAGAGGGTAAGTAGAATCTAAATCCAAATTTTCATGCAAATCGGTGCCGTTTGAAAAAATCCAAAAGGAAACTGGTCGTTGACTGGCCTAAAGCATTTTGGTAGAAACTCTTCAAAATAACGGTTTTTCTACAATTATTTAAAACCTTTTCTATAGGACCAATGCATAGATGATAGAAAATTCTTTCCTAACACACCAACCAAACCTTATATTTTTAAAATATACAGGATGTATCATTTAAAAATAATGGCAATGGCATGAACTGTTTTAATATAAAGTTGTGGAGAATGAAATTTTTCTTGACAAATATAAATTCCAAAACGCAGGACAAGATAAAGCAGTTTATGACAGATAGGGCATCCGAAGGTATGTAATTGTAATTCTATGGGATAGTGCCAAGGAAGTTTAAAGGTGTATGGAAGCCCAATGCTATGGCCCATTCGATCAAAAAATGTCAAGCCCAGTATGAAAATAACTGTCAAAGTTGGCCCCGCCGATTCTGCGCAATAACAAAATTCCACGAAATAATTTAATGTGTTGCCTACTTACCTACTGATAAATCAGTGTGTAGTTAGGCAACACATTTTCTTTTATGAGGGCCGGAGTAGGAGTGTGTGATTATATTTTGTGGTTGCAGAAGTTTTTTGGATTGATAAAAACCTTCTTAATTTAGTGATTAGTGTTTATTAAATTGTGACTTTAATTTTGTGTTTATGGTTTGTTACTTATAATATCGTAACAAAATGACTAGAGGTTGTATGGTTTTGTCTTGCAAATCCAAGGGTAACATACCCGGCATTTTTACTTTTAGGTAAGTATTTCTGATACTTAAATTAGGTGCTTCTTATGAGACGTAACGTTAGGTAACCGAATAAATAATAATATATCAATTATGAATAATAAAAAGGAAAATTTCCTAGGAAATAGCAGTGAGAAAAGTAAGGCAATCTTAATTATCTTTTAGATGATTTCCACAATGTTTGTGTATTTCTGTGGATTATTAAAAAGAAATAAGGTTTACATTTTGGTACTTTTATTCCATTTAATAATTTAGTACATTCTTTTAAAGGATCAAAATTATTAATTACTGGGCAGACCAGACAAATTTTAATATATACAGGTCCCTTTAATTGAATGGAAGAAAGTACAATTTTATGTTAAAGTTATTCCTTTTTACTTTTTCTGTATTTTTTAAAAAGAAATTAGATTTTTGGTTTCTTAAACTTACATTATCAACTTTATAAGCTCGACATACTGTAGACACATAATATTTAACGGATACTGTTACAATGGATACCTAGGTTCCAAAGGATACTAAACATTTTTAACCACTGTTATTCTGTCTCATGAATGTTTGTTATTAGTGAAAAGTACCTATATGCCCAAAAAGCAGTTATAAAAATTTTCACTTTATAATGTACAACCAGAATCTTAGGATTAGAATAAACTCATTTACACTAACTTGCCCTTCTTTTATTACAAAATTGGTGATAAGTACATGAAACTATCATACAATGTTTGAAATTTATTTTAAAAATAGTGTTTTTATTTATTTAAAAAGATTTTGGTAAAAATACAAAACTCCCAAAAAACTCGACCATTTAAATAGAAGGCTGTAAAGTGGCGCCATCTATTCTTTCCATATTATATCAGATGATATAAAATCCAATATTATACAATAATTTTAAATATTCTATGGTAGTATCGTTTAATAACCAACAATTTTGTGCAAAAAAACCGTAAATGCTTGAATTTGACATTTGATGATGTCAACTTTATAGATAGTAACAAAGAATTATGGAAGTCCCGCTCTGACCTACTATTCATTGCGCAAACTCCGCGGGGCCAATCCCCCAATTCCCGCTGCCCTGCACGCCTGGACAATTTTGTTCTACAGTATTGGGCTTCCATACACCTTTAAACTGTCTTGGTTAGTGCACACGATTTGTGTAAAAGACTAGGTATAATAGTTATTTATGATATACCTAAGTATTAAAAGTAAAATTTAAAGGCACGAATGTGAAAGTTTACAGAATGAGCAAAGCGAGTTCTGTAACTCACATGAGTACCTTAAAACGTAATTTTAACACAAATATCATACAATATTTTTTCTACAAAGGCAATAATAATGCAGTTAAAAATTAAATTATTCAAAAATTGAAAGATATAGTTTTACATAGCATCGCATATAAAAATTATTGAAGTTGGCATTTATTAATGAATTCTAACAACCGTTGTTGATACTGGTGAGAACGCGGTTTTTTCTGTTCAATCCACCTCAACTACGGAGAATGCTAACACTGTGAAAGGAATTTGTTTTTCAAGTTTTTTGGATTGTACAATTAATATTAATGGTAGTAAGTAAATAAACGTTGACGTTACCTTTCAAAATTTGACACTTCACTTTTAACACCAGTGCTTTAAAATGTTACTTTAAGGCACTAGTGCTTTAAAGTAACATTTTTAAGGAATCTAGGTAGTGTTAAAAATTGAATAAAACAAATTTTACACGTTTGTAAAAAAATATATTAAATAGTTATTTCTGAATTATAACCATTACATTTTGTGCTTTTATAATCTTTCAATATTAATCTACAGCATAGACTAGGAAAGATAATGGATGCTTTACAGTGGCCATGACTTTCTTGGAAGCAGCAGGTAAGTTGGTAAGGTTTTTAATTAATACATACTTCACCAACATATCAAGAATATTAAAAGTTTTTTTACGAAAACTGATAGTGCATCTCTTTAAGGGAATTTTAAAAGAAGAATGGAACCAAAGATGGACCGGAAACATTTAAAGTTTATCCGCGAGATTTCCCATCCATGAGACAAAAAACAAATATTTATACAATGAAAGCTAATTTAAACGAGATATACACTAAGGAAACTTATAAAAAATTAATTCTTGCTTTTATTCACGACTACATGTTTTGTTTTAATTAATTTCTCTTTAAGGTAGAATGGTAAACGTAATAATAACATATAATAATTAGAATTTAAATAACAAATAAAATATTTTTGTATTGTACAAAAAAAAAGCTGGACTAACTAAAGAAACTTTCGCAAAATTAACAATAAATTTAGAAAACAAAAACAAAAAATTTAAAAAATAATTAATAATGTGTAGAATAGCCATTATTCTTGATCACCTCTTCACATCTTCTGGGCATTGATTCAAGAAGTTTAGTAATTTTGGACATTTTCATACTCCTCCACACTTGTTGAACGGTTTCTTTTAGATTAGTTTTATTTGTGATATTATATTTCCTAATCTGTTTTTTACCACATTCCACAAATTTTCAATGGTATTCAGATCAGGACTTTGGGCTGGCCAGTCTAAAACTTTTATATTTTTTTCATTTAGTCAGAGTTACTATTGCTGCTTTGTGTTTAGGGTCGTTGTGCTGGAATATCCAAGTAATCGGCAGGTTGTCATTGCAAACGGTTCCATTACATTTTTCAATATATTTAAATAAAGAAATATGTCCATTTTTTCTTCAATAAAGTAAATTGGACCCATTTGAAACCCAGAAAAACATCCCCATAGAAGAACAGAACCTCCGCTATATTTTATTGTGGGAAAAAGTATACTTGGGTCATACCTTTTGCCAACTGGACGCCTCACCCATCTTATACTATCGCTTCCAAATAGGTTTATTTTAGTCTCGTCGCTAAATACAGCTTTTTTTTCCCAAAAAGCGAAATCACAGTTTAAATATTTTCTCGCAAACGAAAGCCTTCCTATTTTTTTCAGAAATAAATGCAGTTTTTGCTGTTCGCTTACTTAAAAAGGGGGACTTCTTTTCCCGCATCTTTATACAGTTTTGTAGGTTAAATTGTCTATTCCCAATTTATTTAAAATACCTCTGGCGGACATATTCGGATGTTCCACCGCAATCATTTTTAAGCGCCTATCCAGCGCTTTGCTTGTTTTTCTTTTGGGCCCACCTCCAGAGCGTCTATTGGTTATCACATTTCCTCTTGTTCTATACCTCTTTAAGACCTTTTGGGTATTAGATATTACGCATTTATAAAGAGAAAGAAAAATGTTTAGAAATGTCCTTAAGCTTCAACGATTTTCACTTGCAAATGTGTAGATAAATATTTGCCGGGAGACATTATCGAAATAGTAGTATATCAAATGCTACAAACAACGATCCTACACAGCTTACTTGCCCACAACCCCGGTCGGCACCTTTTATCTCGCAGTCTACGAACAAACGAGACAGAAGCGTTGATCCCTCTGTCGCAATCCGGGAAAAGTCAGAGCTGTATTAAAACGATTACTTATTTATGTAAAACGACAAATTTTTGCCTAACAGTACCGTAGTAGATAATTTTAAAGTTAATAAGAAATATAAAAATATACAATAAACTGATTCGAAAAGTAATAACATTTTAATTGTTATAGACTAAAAAAATCATATGAGCTGACAAAGTAACATGGGCGATTTATAATATTTAGGTCACAATAATTGTATTACAATAATTAGAAGGGGGGTAATTATCTGTAATCTTTGAAAAGAATAATGATTTATAAAAAACGT
>JAHBCN010019860.1:0-15651 GCA_019359885.1 Listronotus oregonensis
GGAAAAATATTTCAATATGTTCAAATTTACGACAACCGTAGTGCAGGTGTACCATAGTTTTGAAAACGGAATGTGTGCAAAACATAATTATTTGTGTTTTTAATCCTAATTTGGTCGTAGGTAAATTATTTTTTAATTACAAATAAAAACCGAACAATTTTTTATTGCTTTTTACTTAAATTTAATTTTAAATTAAATATTAAACTAAATTGCAAGAAGTAATTTTTTATTTATACGTAAACACTTCTTAAAAATGTAAAATCTCACTCGCTGCGATGAATCGAGCGCGGTATTGCCAAATTTTTTATACTTTAAAAAGTCATATTTTAAAAACAATTAACTTTTGACCCATGTGTTTTTGGTTTTTTTGACTTGTTTTGAGCCTTTTTTATTTAGTATAAGAATATTTTTTATTTTTTTCACACCTCCTGAAATACCAAATATAATATTGATTTTTTATCAGATTTCGCTGGGGTAAAATTATTACCCGCTTTATTTATTAGAAAATTCCCCGATTGCTCCTTGTCTGATTTTGGTATTTCCAATAAACCTTGGAAATAAGACCGAGCACCCAACATCAAGGCCAAAGATTTCTCAGATTACTCAGAGGATCGTGGCGACTTTTAAGACCCGAAGTAAAGGTGGAAGATAGTTTTTGCAATACCATTCCTTATATAATACGCCTAAATTTGGTTAGTATAACTTAACCTATTTATTCGCGCATAATCATATGGCGACCAAAGAGTTATTTAACAGGGTTTGTGAATAGGGTCATATTGATGGCTTTTCTTATATTAAAAAAATTTAAGTAGTCAGCTTGTGTATTACTAAAATTACCTAAAGTCGCAAAAAAATGAATGAGGGATCTTATGCTTTTTTTTCCCAGTATGCCTTGCTCTGTAGTAAAACCTAACCTTTAGACTAAATAAAAAGTACAAAAATTGCTTATTTTAATGTTCCTTATATACCGCCTGATTTAAGGTCTTATGGGCAAAATGTAACATTTTCTTTGTTTAGTGCTGCCTAAACTTTAAATTGTAATATGATTATGACCTCAAACTTAATTAAATTGCAAACTTCTAAGGTTTTCCTTTACTTGTGTCCTAAAATTTACTTACAAATCAAATTTTAGATTTTTCTTCCTCGCGGAGTGTTCCATAATTTTGATGAGTCAATAAGTCAGTTTGTAGTAAACAATTTTTATAATCAAATATCGAATATTTTACAGGTGGTAGTAGAGTGCTTATGCAATTTATATAGGGTGGTCCAAAAAGTTGTTTAATTTTTAAATTAAATATAAAAAAGTAAATTAATTGTGGCAAATTTATTTCTAAAAGTTGCAAAATTTTCTGAAATTTATGTTTTAAAAATTACATTTTCTAAATTTTCCATAATGCGGCGACTAGTGTCTGCAGGTATGGCTTCGATGTCTGGTCGAATATTGTTCTTTAGATTTTCCAGGGTGGCGGGGCGGTTGTGGTACACTTAACTTTTAAGATATTCCCATAAATAAAAATCACAGGGAGTTAAGTCCGGGCTTCGGGGGGGAGGGGGGCACTGAACGTTTCCTCTTCGAGAATTTTTCTGGAAAAAGCATCCGAACGACGGGCAAAGATAGACACCTGTTTGAACCAAGTGTTACGAGTTTATTGTTCAAATTGTTAAAGATCGGGAATAAAAAAGTTTTGAAGCATGTCGACATAACACTGTGAATTTATCGTTAATGGGTGGCCTTGGTGATCTTCGAAAAAAACGGACCAATGATTCCGGATTCCGATATTGCTGTCCAAACTGTGACCTTTGGACTATGTAGAGACCTTTGATGTTTTTTCTTAGGATTTTCCTACATCAGTAGCGGCAATTTTAAGTATTGACATGGCCATTATGTTGTTGACTTCTGGAAATCTGTTTAATATTTCGTTAGCGAATAAAAATCTATTAGCAAGGTCCGTTGGCTTTAATTCTTGCACAAACTGAATCTGGTACTGGCGCATCCGTAAATATTTGTAAAGGATGCGAAGCATCTACGACTTCAAGGCATTTAATACCGCCGCGCGCTTTCTGTCGATAAGGTTGGTTGTTGCCGCAGAGACATTCTCACTCTTTTAATGTTTTCAGCGCTTCTCGCTAGCCTTGGACGACCAGGGACGCGTTTATTTAACGTCAAACCAGTTTCCTCAAACTTGAGAACCCATTTTGTAATCAATGAAAGGCTTGGACATTGCTGAACATCGTGCAAATTGAAATGTTGTCGAAATTTACGGCGAGCAATAGTGGCAGAATTGTTGTTGCGGAAATACTCGCGTACACAAAACGAGCGCATGGTTACTAAATTTCCCTAAGTCGAACTATCGTTTAAGCCGGACTGCATCATAATACCCCCCCTAGAAAATTTTATACAGCGCTACCAAATGTTAACAACTTTTTGGACCACCTGTACTATCGAAATTTGCTAAAAAAAATAATATTTTCAAATATATAAAGAGTATTTTATTTTAAATACCAAGGGTAATATAACTTTTTTGTCTCTTTATGTATACTTTTAATAACGAAATTAAACTTATTAAATCCTTTTTTTTAAATTAGGTTTTTGTCGAATATTACATGCGGCTTACAAGATATTTAAAATATTGCAGACTTTTTAGACACCCAGTGTAAAGAGTGCAAGTTTGTACGCGTTTCTTCGCTTAACCTTAAGCTTTAAACTTAGTATGTTAACCAAACGTGTTTTATGGTAAATGTGTTTTTATCTTTTTTATGTTTAGCTTAAAATGGCACAAGAAAAAACTACAAATTTTATTTAGTTGCTTAAATAAATAAACCAATCTAGCATGTTTCACCGTACTAGGTCTTAAGCTTGTGTGTGCTTCTAGAATAGTTTATCACTTGCAAAGAATATACTATTGTATGATGTATAATTTTTGTTGGTTTAAATGTATAAGGTATTGTTTTTATTTTACTTAAATAAATTTGTCGATACAGGTCAGTAAAACCCTAGCTTCTATCAGTCCAATGCATTTTAAAAATACATTACGTTTTTTATTAGGGATTGCTTTATGGTAGTTGATAATTAATACTTCCCTAAATGGGTAATTTTACTTGTTCGGGTAACTAGGCTGCAATAATAAAAAATAAGCAAAAGAAAAACAACGTTACCCCTAATTTTATATTAAATAAAAAGAAATAATGGTTATTTGGCTAAAACTCTCCAATAAATTGGGCTGCCTATAACGCACATTTGAGGAGATTTTATGTCAAGTGGCGTCTAAATAAAATGGTATGGATTACCAATCCAGAGAGAAGTTCTTTAACAATCCAGATTTTTTTTTCACCAAAATATAGAATATATTTTTCTGAATATTAGGTTAATTATTTTATCTGTCTTATTTATTTACCAATATTTCTAATATTTTTTATTATGTAGTGTAACCAGTCCACATCATACGAGGTTTTTGTTATTAATAGCTTTATTTAAAATTTCACTCTGGGACAGAATTTCTGCTTCGATTTTTTTGCCCCTTTTTTGTTACAAAATAAGACACAACATAATTAACATAAAACTTGGTAGTCTTATAGTTATTTTAAAAAACCGTTTTATTAAATGTCTATTTTTACAAAATTCAAATTAGGCTATTAAAATTTTGTCATTTATAATATAAAGTTAATTTGTTTTTAATTCCATCTTAGGTAACTTTATTTAATATTTATTTTTAATAAAGGTATTTTGTGACTTTAAGAAATACACTTTAATATTAAACAGATAGTTAAATTAAAAAGAGTTAAATTTTCGAATAAAAAAAGTCTTAAAAATAAAAATTAAACGCATTTAAAATTTCATCTTTTTAATTTATAATAAACCATTTTTGGTTACTTAAATATTAAATTGAAAACAATTTAGACATTTTAAACACAATTTATCCCTTGTGAAAAAAAAAATATTTTATGGTATCTTATCTCATACAGATTCAAAAATAAATAAACTTATTTATTAAAACTATTTATTTAAAATAATAATTCCTAGTATCAAAAAACACGTGGTTTTCCATTGCTTAACTACAACATTAGTATTTCTGATTTTCAAGGAAATAAGGAAATCAAGTTAGTATATTACCAAATATTTTCATAAAATAAAATATCCTTAAAATAAATAAGCATTTAATTCTCTATTGATAAACAAAAAAAGAACACAATGTACACCTTAAAAAATGTAACTTTAACATTAATAAGTGAAATTGGTGATGTCAAGTCGTCCTATATACTTTATTAAAACTTTGCTATACTTGATTAACAAAAATTTGTCGGTTGGTTCCCTATTTCATAACGTGGTTCAATTATTTCTAGAATTCAAACAATTTTATTTAAAGTAACTAAGATTTTTTTGGGCTCCATTAAGAGGTAATTTTATTTCTGAAGAAATTTTGTTAATAATTTTTTATGCATTCCTGAAACTAGCTCAATGTTTGTTTTGTGTATATTTTATTGCCCTGATTGACTGCTTTATAATAAAAAAGCATTCATTTATATTACCTAAAAATAAACAATTGCCGAAATAATATGTAATAATATAATATTGACAAATTTGTCAAAAATATTCAAATTCTTGTTAACACAACCTTTGGCAATACAATAAATATAACATATATAATGGATTTTCCATGAAATTTCAAACAAACATTTAAATTTTACTTTAAATTTAAAAATTTATAAGTTTTTATAAGATATTTAATTTTTCTAAAATTTCTAATTATGCACGTTACTGCTCTTTACAAAGCGTTAAGCTACCTCATATAATATATCATGCATAAATATTTTATATAACCAACAACTAAAATACAGAGTAAAAATAATCTTGTTGCCACCAATAGGTATAATAAATATAGAAATTAAGAAAAAGAAAAACTTTAGTAGCTAATACCAAAAAACATGTTGATCCTATTATTAAAGCTTTCCTGATTTTCCCCAATTTAAAATAATGAATTAAATACTTTTTTAAATGTCTAAAAACACATACCCTTGTTAATAAATCAACAAACGCTTGTATAAAAACATTTTATAAATGTTTAATAAAAATATAATTTACTCCTTTGTAACACATTGTAACAATATAAATAAAATTATTTGAAAACTACACAGAGAATACGATATTTCATTTCATGATTACATTTAGGTTATAAATATTTAAATAAACAATAATATTTTTTGGTAAACAGAATAATAAAGTAAATCATGTCAGGAATAAAGAGTTAAATTTAAAACATGAAAATGTACTGGGTGTCGCACCGAATATGACGTAAATATATTGCAATATAATTCAGCCTATTACATTTAGTGAAAATTAAATTTTGCGGTTTTATACACAATATTTAAAAAAGGCGCTGCAATATTTCAGGAAATGATTTTTTAGTTCATTTTATAAAAAAGTTTTTAATATAGGTGCAAAACTGTATTTTTAAAAAAAGGATGTTTTTAAATAACCGTATTTGAAAAACACCTCAGATATCTTTTAAGCGTTTTTTTTTCAATTTGGTAGTGTTGTTTGTAGTATAAGGGGGCACTAACTGGATTAAAATTATTAAGTCCATTGGCTTAACGAGCCAAATTTATTGACAAAGAAATGTATTCTACTGTCTTTAATTAAATTTTAGCTTTTTTAAGAATAAGTAAAAAAAACGTTATTCTTTTTAAAATTTTTGTTGTATCTTGCTTTTATTACGAGATGAAAAAAAGTTTAAGTGACCCCCTCTTGATGACAATAGACTTATTGCTACAAACAATGCTACCAAATTTAAAAAAAAATGATCAAAAGATATTAAAATTTAATTTTTGGAACTGTTATTAAAACAAAGATACTAATATCCCCCATTTAAAAACATTATATTTTTAAACTTAAGCTTATAATTTTTTTTATAAAATGACTCTCTTGCATATTGCTGCGTCTTTTTTTAACACCCCATCTAAGATGTTATTTAACATTGTTATTTTATCACTAAAGTGTTACATCTTTTTATTTAGGATTCTAGACATGTATCATAAAAGGTAACAGAAGCTTATTTTCAAATTATTATTAGTTTAAACAACAAAAAAAATGGGTTTCGTCAGTGTTCGTGGGTAATGTTATTAAATGTCCTAAGTTATTTTTTATTTTTAGTTTTTAAGGACTATTAATTACATATTTGACATCACCATAAATTTAAAAAACAATTTGTAATTTATTTTATTGAATGCTTTTAAAATACTTCCTATAACACCAATGAATATTTTTGTTAACTGCAACAAAAACTAAAGTAGGTAAATAATAATTTATTTTAAGCTTTTATTTACCTTAAACCAATTACGAACCTTAAAGCTGTTATTTATCTTTATCTAAAATTAAATGTGATCTAAGGTTTTTGATAACATAGATTAATACATTAAATTTTGATCAAATAGAAACTATTTACATTTTACTTCTGGATGTTATATTAACTTCACAAAAGTCTATTATTTACATAATTGGGTAGGTAATAAAGATTTTTTTAAATATATCCTTACTCGTTAAGGAAAAATAAAATTTAAAACGGTATGATACACCGCTTTTTGCAGATTATTTTAAAAAATATCTTATTATACGAATAAAAATTCTTAAAAAGAAAACAAATTTACTTTGCTTAAACACCTAAAAAACACAAATTTATTGTAAATATATTATAATTTCATAACGCTATGTACTTCTTATCAAGGAAAGTATCAGGCGTAAAAATAACAAAAATACTCGTAATTTAATAAGAAACAGGCTTAAGCATGAGGTCTGTTCATGCTTAAGCCTGTTTTTATTTGTAAATATTTTATATTTGTAGTCTAGTCATTTAAATAAAAATAATTACAAGGAAACAATAATTGCTTAATATATAAGAAATCTTTAAATTACCGAAAATGTGATATTTTTAGGGTTTTAGTTTACTTTTTTTAATTAGATCCAACATTTTTTTTACTTTTGATAAAATTTTACTTTTAGACCTAACTTATTTTAGTAACCAAAAAATAATTTTAAAAATATAAAAATAAATCAGTGTAAATATGAAAATGAATAGGTTAAACATATAAATGTGTAGGATAGTGTATGTATTATAATATAGTAGAATAGTAGATATTATATATTTGTTACAAGTAAAATAATCTTAGTAGGACACTGGTTAATATATAAGTTTTTATTATAAAAGTTAAAATAAATAAAAGTATTTGCTTAGGACAATGTGGAAAGTGAAATTAAATACTGCATAAAATATTATGGTGAACATTTAAATTTCGAATATTAACTTGGATTAATTCTGTGTGTACGCACTTTTAGAATTTTAAATAATTAATTAGCAACCTTGGCTTTAGTTTGACATTTTTAAAAAACATATTTATTTAAATAAAATAAAAATAATCCCCAAATTAAAAATAAATTTAATTTATTTCGTCAAGGAACAACCTTTTAAAGCAAATGCTTCCATGTTTCGGCAGGATGAAGAGGGTGCAACCGCATTCCACCCCAGAAGACGGTAACCGCAGAAGATCAACTGTTGGAACACTTGGGAACTTTGATTCAGGGAAGACTTAACGAATGATATTAGAAAAAAGTAAAATATGATAAGGATAGTTTGGGACCTATTTGGATTTAGTTATTTATTCTTGATAATTAAATTTGGTTTAAATATAAAATGATATTATTTACAGATCTTTTGGACATAACTTTTAAAAACAAAGGTTTTTTTTTTTTTTAGATACGATTAAACCTCGACATTGAAATATTTTTTTTTTAACATTAATTAAAAAAAAATAAATAACTGAGTTTGAATATTAAATTTAATATATTCTGTACAGGGTCTTCATTAATGTTTTAAACCCGTGACCAAAAATGTTGCGGGTTGCCAATTTGAGGTTGCACAAAATTTAATAAAAAATCCCTAGAAATATTCATTGGCTGCGTCGTTTTAAAATGGATATTTTGTCAAAAACATTTTTTTGGTTAAAAATTTGCCATTTATATTTTTTTCAAGTAATTGTAATTTGAACCAAGTTATTACAGTTTTTTTTTTGTAATTTTTGTATGCATTTATTTTAGTCTCTTGTTTGTCAATAATTTAATTTGTATATTTAGGTACAAAAAATTTAAGCAAGGAAAAGTTTTTGTACATTAAGATGGACAAATGCGTTTTTTTCATTCGATTCTATCAAGGAAAACTTTTGAACAAATTTTAATTAAAAATGAAAACCTGCAATTCCGTAAAAAAAAAAAATTTAAAATTATTTTAAGGTTTAATTACAAAATATTACAACTAGGGTTTGATGGAAAAGAGGAAATGAGAATTTGTTGCTCGGGAGTTTTCAAGGTCGCTGATTGTTGACTATGAGATTGGCAAGGGACTAAGAGTATGGTGCCAAGAATTCGTGATCGTGGGTTTCACGACAGTTACCACATTAGGGATTTGTTTAAAAAACTTTAGAAAACAACGTTTACACCATCCTTGGCACGCACCAGATACCCCACAGCTCTTGTCAATATATCATATGGTGTTCAAGACCCGAAAACCTCCAGTAACAAATTCAACCCATTTTCATCATTATTTATCTAGTTATAATTGTTTTATAGTTGCAAATTTTAAGATGCATTTTTTCTAATGCAAAAATGCAGTTATTTATTTCCCATTAATTAAATTTGTTCACAAGTTTTATATATGTTCTAATATATGTTCTGCCACGAAGGCAAGAAACCGCATTCGAATCCATCTTACGCACAAAAAACCCTCGTAAGGCCTATTTTGGTGCCATGTTTCCTTGACTATTTGGGTTTAGTGAAGATCCGTTAATAATTTTTAATTTACCTTTGGTTTTCTTAATTTAAGCTTAACAGGAAAATTCAAGTCATATTTACTCGTAGTTTACACAGTTTATTCATAGTATTTAAATAAAACTCCTTGACTTAAACTAATGGACATGACTTAGATTTATTTTTACATTATTAATAAATTAATTACACTACCTAAGTGTTTTTACACGGCAATTATTACATAATAAAAGAAATTAGGTTAATTATTACATGCTAAAAGAAATTAAGATAAAACAATGTACAAAAAATTCCAATTATTTTAACCGGACAAATGAAACCACGCTTCATCAGAGAAGAAAGTACGGTCCAAAACATCATTCATTGTTAAGAATCTTTAAAAAATAAAACACTTTAAGTGATATTTCCACTGTTTATTGGTATACTATACGACATATGTTTCGCTATACTATAGCTTCCTCGGGTACTGTATGAACTGATACAAAAATAAAAATAAAGTAAAGAAACGACTGCAACCTAAATCTACCAAGTTTTACAATCTACCATAACTATTTGTCGGGGTGTTGTTATACAAATTTAATAAAGGGAGGGGTTTGTTTCTAATTGACCATTAAGGGAAATTCCTGTATTTTTAATTCTGTTTATTTCTAGGCTCTCAAAACAAGATAGTTTTTTACCTTTATTTAGCACATGTAAAATATTTCGTCGTTTAACTATGTTAAGAATCTCATTAAACCATTGACAAAACTGCACCCTCTTTCGAAAATCTGGTGAAAGGAATTATTGCAATACTGTGACCTTATATGGATGCATTTTCAATGTTTTGGTTAGTGTTTTATGGCAAGTACCAACAAAAATTTCTAAAAAAAAATGTATGACACTGTAAACATAAATTTCAATTTTTATTTAAAATAGTATCGTTACCAGTCTAAGTAGACAACTTTTCCACTGATTTGTTAAGAATGTGGTCCATTCGGGCACGTATATCAAGAACAGGTTCTGTAAGCACGGTAGGCTTTCCAGTGGACTTGCCCTTACAAGTGCAATTCTTGTTTTCAAAGCGATTGATTAGCACATGTCTGTGATGGACAAATGTTTTGTACTCAACAAGATTGTCAGAAAACCTTTCTCTAAACTGGTCCATGCAACTTTGGAGAGAATATGACCAAGTTATATCTTCATTACGACTTGCACTTCTAAAATGTGCCATTATTATAAAGACATCTTGTTCCGCAGACCACATTTTAAACATTTTCTAAAAGTAAACAGTTTTATTTACGTAACCTCAATAACAAAAACACATGTAGCTTACCTTTAAAACTCGAAATATGCAAAGTAGTTCTGAAAAGAACTGTTTTAAGCTTCTAAGGTTCGTTTTCGAACATAATTTGATTAAAAAAATCTAAAACTTTTCCAAAAAAAAACTATCTAAAAACCAAATACCGCTTACGCCAACAATGGTCTGTCAGTAGTGTCAGTCAAGTCTACTGTCAAAAAGAGCTTGCTGTGTTGCCAATACTAATATTTTGCCTTATAAAAGGTGTATTCTGTTGACCACTAACCTGCACTGATTCTGATTTGATTGGAATTTTAAAATTTTAGGAAGTTATTATAATCAGTAATTTTGATTTATACATTTTTTGCTTTGTTCGGAGTTTAGAAGCTGGTAAAATGTCACAGAGAAAAATAAATGTAGGCAAAAACTTTATAAACTTTTTTCCATCTTGGCAACATTGTTAATAGGAAAGAAACCAAGCAGTGGAGCCACTATTACAAACCAAAATCGCGGGGTCACGTGGTTTACAGACATTAATGAAGGCACTGTATATTACATAAATATAATATAAAAAGAAAAACCCATTAAAGTCACTTTTAGAATATCGTATTAATTTGTAGGTTAAGCAGAAATGTAACTACTGCTTTAAAAAATATGCTAACTATAATATTTACACAATATCATTGAAGTTATTTTTGTCATGGCCAAGGTTTATCCAGCTATAAGTTTTTTTGAGTAATAATAAAAAACACAAAAATCAAGTAAAAGAAAAGGTTTTTTGCGAAGTCTGATCTCAGGACTATGGGGATAAAACAAACCCAACGTAATTAATAAAAATTTGCTGTTATATTATAGAAACGAATAAGTTAACATAATATTTTCAAAAATATCCAATTAATTTAGTTATGATTTTTTTTTCATTTTATGGTGATATAAAGTTATAAAATTCATAAAAAACATGATATTACGAATAAAATTTCATGACAAAACTCTAATTTTTAAGACAACTGGGTTTTTAGCCACAGACTTACACGATATTTCTATGGGGCTCTAAGAGATAGTGTTTTAAAAAAAAACCTTTAATAGTTGAGTATTTTTTTATAATTTCAAAATTAAACCTAATAGTAGGGTAATACTCTTTTAAACTTTGAATTATCCAAAACCTATTATGTTTTAAAATATTGTATTATTTAAGAAACCAATACACATAGAGTAGTAACCTGACATAAATTTAAAAGACGTAAAAATCGAATACGCCACCCTAACATGCAATATCGTATTTTGATTTGTAACTGAAGGTTAAAAAAATAGTAAAATTTTATTTAAAAAAACTTGTTTTTTTAACACAAGGTTTTAACCCTTTAAGGCGCTTTTTTCTTATATACACAGGGACTATGTTAAACTTTACGTTTTTTTTCATATTTCGGCGTCATGACGAAATATTTATATAATTTAACATTAGAATCATTACTTTTGCAAAATAAATAAATACTACTTTTAAATCATTATCTGATTACACCTTTTTTATGCTTCCTTAATTTCAAACAATCTAGTACGCATATTGAGTGTAGAATGCAAGTTCACAAATGATCGCTGCACTATTTTGTGTTATATTTAAGGTAAACATAATTGCATACTGCCAGCTTTTCGTATTATTTAATTTTAATTTACATAAAATAAGGTTTGAAAAGTTTGAAATTTATAAATATTATTTAATGTTATATTGAAAGCAGAAAAAATTATATTTAGTTTTAAAAGACTAGATGAAAACCTAGATGCCTATAAATCGTCTAAAAAAATATTTAAAAAGAATAAATAAAAAAAAACAACAAAATAATAAAAAATAATACCAAATATAAACAAATTATAACAAATTATTAATTATTTTTTAATTAAGGTTTCGTTTTTTTTACAAATAACATTTTTTTTTTAATAAATATAAAGTATGCAGTAATAATAAAAAGGCAAATTTATTTAAAAACGAATAACAAAATAACATACAGGATGTCCCGTTTAAAAAAAGCAACTTTGCACTATTTCTTTAAAATTGTAACCAATAAAAAATCGAGCACGCCACTGATTCTACTTTTTTTCTATATTTACTACCCAACTAGCAAAATAGATCCCTAAAAGAATGAAACTATTTCATAATTATCGGATAGCGCCCCTTGGAGAACAATTTTATTTTATAAAGCATAACCATACGACAATTGTGTCCTAAAATAAAGAGGTTTCTGTAATACTATTGTATAGACGTTCTTACAACTTATAATATAGGATAAAGGAATACTGTAAGAATACAAATTTTATAACAATTGCATGACGTCTTATAAAATCATTAGGAAATTATTTTAAAAGAACTCTATACAAATTATATTATAATTGCATAGCTATTTTATTACTTTTAATAGCAACGGTAAAACTTAATTGTAATAGAAGTTGTGTAAATGGTTGTATTGAAGTTCGTTAAGAAAAGTAATAAAAGTCTTATTTTTCCCAGAAGTTAAAACATTATACAATAAGTATGAAAGCATTTTATAATCATTGTATAACTACAACAGTATACTCTCTTATAAAGAGCTTATAGAATAAATTTATCTCAAGTTTTGTTTAATAAAATCGGTTTTTACATACCCTAAAATAATATCAGAATAAATAAAGATAGCTCGGTTGCGTTTACAAATTAATTCGGCAGTGTCTCAGTGGAAACAATTAAAAAAGAGTGGCCATTTTAAAAGATCAGTAAAAAAAAGTACCAAAGGATACTTCAGACTCATTGCATTTCTAAAGTTCAACCTATAGGTGAAATCCCAAGTAATTCTTCTAAGTATAACGACGAGGCTAATTTAGAACAAACAATATTAGACCCAACTGCCAAAAGTGATATTAAAGAAGCAGTTTTAAAAACTTCCTTTTTACTTTATCCGGCAATGTAAGCCAATTTGGTTCGGGGGTCGAATCACTTTCTCGTTGCAGCTTGGAGGCAAATCTTCTTGGGAAGTATAAGGTACCACGATCATTTTCCCAGTTTGAAGGTACAATTGTCAACTCCTTTCTATTATTTTCAATGGTTTCCACTATTTTAAACATGGTTTTGATATTAAATACCGGCAATACCGGCATAAACAATAAACAAAAATAATACTTGCAGGTTAGGTTGCGCAAGTAAAGAACTCTATTATACCGCAGTTGAACGAAACACAATATAACTGAATAATTGCCTACTGCCGCGCATCACAAATACTTTAGTTCTGTTGTGTAGTTCCCCAACGCGTTTTAGGATAACACGGTAATTTAACTTACTGTGTTGCCCAGCTTAGGCACAGTCTATGGGAATATAAAATTAATTCAAACAGTTAGTTATTATGTTATAACTTGTACTTCTTACGATGGTATAAATGCAATTAAATTGTATTTAATTTTTTTTTGTCGTAAAAAACAAAATGTTGTGGGGAAATATTTTCTGTCTACTTAAGACTGGCAACAGTCAAAAGTCATTAAAATCAAACCCGAGGCGCTAAAAAAGTTTTATAGCTTTTATATTAAACAACATTATAGGACTTTCATATATATATCGTATACAGCCCGGATGAGAACAGAATCATTGTATAAGGTTTCTAATAACACAAAATTATTGTATTACAATAATACGCCATTTTATTAAATTTTCGTGTTCAGATACCGCCGCCATTGTTTGAATTCATACAAACATAAAAATCTCCAATAAAAACACCTTGCTATAAGAAATATGGAGGTTTTTTTGTCCCCTTAATAAAATAAACAATGAATTTTTTTTTCAGTTGAGAATTCAAAATTAAAAAATATTTTTTTTATTTTTTATTTTTTAATAAGGTTAATAAATGTGTGCTTAGGTAAGGCCTTTAGTTTTTGCCAAAAACATATACATATTTTGTCAAAAAGTTGGCTGCGTAAGAAAATTTTGTCTATTTTCGAATTAAAGCGCCAGATTTAATTATAATATTTTTAATATGGTAATCAGCAAGACTGCAATATCCACCATAATGCCTGATGTTATATAAAACTACACGTACATATCTTTTATTGTTTATATCTGTGAGGAAACAACGCAAATAAAATATTCTTGGGATAATTCTGTTCTGAATTTCAGCAGTTAAAAACAAAGTTTTGTATTAGCGATTCTGACTGCGGTATTAGATACCTATAAAATATTTTCTAAATAGTTGTATATATTTAAAACCTAAACCACATAATAAGCACTTTTAAAAAAGTAGCTTTATAGCAGTCCCGAAATAGTTTTGTAAATATATTGTATAAGAAATACTAAAAACATACTTATAGGACCGTTTTATAATTATCATATTGGTAGTCATTTAACGGTTGTGTGATTTACTAAAGCATCTCCTAAAATTACTAAAGTGTTGTATAAACGGGGGCCCCTTTTTTGGTTGTTTAGATATTGTATAATGGTTTAAAATATTATAAGTTTTTCCCGTTTCTATAAGATATTCTGTATAATTGTTCTAACAACTTTAATAAAATTATTTTTGCTAGTTGGGTAACAACCGAGATACAAAGGTGTGTTTAAATCTTTAAAAATTGGAAAATATCAAAGAGAATCAAGTAAGCCGCGATCTATTTTCACCTTTGCAGTTGTTTCAAAAACAAGCTGGAGAATTTTCATCTTTTTTTTATTTGTTATAGTTTTTCCAATTCCATGAAAATCCAAAAAAGGCGTCACCTGTAATTCCGGCTCTTGGGTTACGCTTCTTGTCTGTATATTAGAAAAAGTTCAATTTCCCCAACTTAGTAATTCTATTAATACTTTCAGTACTTAGTTCCCATGTAATATTTTAATCACTTTTAATTGTTTAAGCTTTTTAAAAATGATAATTTTAATTTAAATAATGGAACCTATAAAGGGAAATAAAAATATTTTTCTACTAACTTAACAAATGACATAAACGTTTGATCCTGGCTATTCATTTTTTCTTTAAACTAGGTTATCTTATAATCTGTCAAAAACTGAACCATTACCAGACCAATGTTTTTCTTAAATTGGTTTTGGTATTTTTAGTCTACTTATATTTTCTTTATGTAAACCAGAAAAAAATGGGTAACATATGCCTTTAAATTTTTCCCTACAAAAACCAAAAAAAAAAAAAAATGCATTTTTTTTACCATAAACAAAAATAACTTAAAACGCCAGACTTATAATTTAAGTGTATATCTAAGTCATAACAAATTTATAACCAAGCTCTTCAAAAAAATATATGTTTCGTAAGTAAACCCTATATTATCATTGGGGTTTTTTTTTATTTTTAAAACCACGAAAGGACGGCAGACGACTTGGAAACCATTTACGAAGAGCTGCTTCCCTCGGGGGTTATCCCACCTGTCAAATTCAGTAAAAAGAGAAATTGCCAGTGTCATTGTTTTCGAGGCCCTCCAAAACAGGAACCGTGTGTAAGAAAATATTTTTTCTGCCATTTATTTTCCTTTAAGTTTGAAATTGCTTTTAAAATAATAATATAATATAAAGCGTTAATCACATTAACTTTTCTGTCTCACTAACATTAAAAAATAT